>NDFZ01004464.1:72295-92864 GCA_002192655.3 Mamestra configurata
CTGGACTACTGACTGAGCGGCACACACGGGCCGCAGCCGCTGGACTACTGACACCAGCGCGGCTTGGTATGTACATCGGGAAGCCTGCTCTCACACCGGCAAGCTTACGACGCGCACCATACGGCGCTTCCTCAGGCTACCTCGAGCGAATGTCAGCCAACCGCACGCCAATACAAATGCATAGTTATCACGGTTATGAGAAGGCTGTACATGAACCGTATCTATGTGCGCACGCGTTTTCGCTCGTTGAAGTGTTCAGGGGACCTAATATGACAGCCTAAAACCAGTGTTAGAGGGAGACGGAGCTATACAAGACGCAAAGCGCTATCCCTATTTCACAACGGAATCATTATGGCACTGACACGCCATAGAAGGGCTCCAGTACTATTCTGTAGCCCAGTTAAGATTGCTCGGTGTTGATCAGTCACCCTAATATTAGAATTATTCAATAAACTAGTTTTCGCTATGAAAATGTTTGACATTACATAATTATGTTTCTATAGGAGATTAATTTAATGTAATAATTGAGTCTGTAAAGATAGGCTACAGTGGCGCACTCTACATTTACTTACGAATTTAATTCACGGACTTACATAGTTACGGACGAGTGACTGAATCCCGGGATTTGAATCCCGGTGTCGATTAGCGGGATCGCTTTTTGTGTAATTTTTGTTAAGTTGGTAATTACGTTAAATAGTTATATTGTACCGATCTGGGATTTTATAATAAGTGATTCATAAAGTGCTATTAAATGTTAAAATTATTCAAGTCTTAGGACGCAGCTTTTTCAAATCGTCTATTTTTCACTAGCTATTATGGCCTTTCAGATTAATTGTCTACAGTTACTGCTAGAAACAAAGCAGCAACATAGCAGTGATACATATTCCCGTCACATATATACTTCCAATTTGTTTGTTTTTTAACTTTTTATGTTACTGTTTTTTTATGTGTAACATCTTTCCTCTCGCTTTCCTGCGGGAGTATAATATGTGGGAGTGATTTCGTGAAATGGGACGGAAGTGTGTAATAGGAAGCCTAGGAAGCGCGCGCTATTTGATTGAACCAATCAGCGCGCGCTATTTGATTTGACCAATGTACGCGCCCTATTCGATTTGACCAATGAGCGCGCGCAGTGGTCGTGTTAGCTGTCAGTTGGTACTTTTAATGTTAATATTGCTTTTTACCAAGGTGGGACGTTAGATGTTACACATCCTATGCGATTACTGTAAGACTCGCTCGTTATTTTTTTATTTTGAATGCTTTGAAAAAGGCACATACTTTCACGAATAGTCTTCTAGATCACTTTATATTGTTGTTTATTTTTATACGGTTGATCTCCACAGGAGTTTAACATTGCATTTCTTACTTGGTGCTTCTGCTTGTATTAAAATTGTTTATTTTTTCCTTTTGCGAGTACTAACACAGTCATAATAGAAATGAGATAAATAATTTTAATTTATTCAAATCATAAAATTATAAAGTTTGTTAAATTAAAACGTTGTAAATATCAGATTATCTAAAAATAGCATCTACATTATTTCTGAGTTAAATATTATGATTTTGAGATATGTTAACAATGAAGAGATTATGTATTTTGATATTAATATTGAGTTTAAACCCAATACCATTTCTACTAGATAGAAATGACTATCTGGGTATATTATTATGATTGTTAGAAATTCTTAGAGCATGTGAATTAGAAACTACTTATTAAATAACGTTTCAACACAACAAAGTATATCAAGCGTTTTGATTGGCTGTCCTTATTCCACACTTCCATTCATAGACTTTATATTAAGAACAGGGTCTTTCGCGCGTTTTCCCGCCGCCTCAAATTGGCCCGACGTCGACCGAAGTAAATTCGCCACGCGCTCGGCAATATTCGGGAGCGGTCGTGTACGTGCACATTAAAAATGTCTTTTTACTATAAAAAAAACTATGTTCCTATTACATTTTTGTTTGTTTAGCTCTATAATACTAGTTTTTCAAAAGAATCGACTAAATTTTTAATAAGTGCTGTTAGCAATATCTATCATGATTGCATTAAATAAACATGCTCTAAGATTTCACTATAAGATGAAAGTCAATTTAATATGACGAGAGAATCGAAATATTTGCCGAGTATTCGAAAAATGTATTGAACGTGATATGGGAGGGTAGGAAGTAAATAAGTGTAGAAGGCATGTGAGATTGAAAACTACGCGGTATTAGTGAAGTGAAACTAAAATGGTTGTATTAATGGTTTTTGTCTTGGACAACATGAAATATTAATCAAAAATCTTCCATAATTTTTTGTAGCCTTGAAAAGCACGGAATATGTTGAAAACAATTTTATTATATTTTCCCTTTAAGTAATGATGAGATTTTATAAATCTTGATTGTAATGAAATTAGTTTTATTTAAAGTTTTCTTCTCATTTAAGGATTAGTTTTTATTATTAAATTCTTATTTTGGTTATGATTTGTTACCAAATAGTTTGTAAATATTTTCTACAAGAAAAAAAAAACGTTAGGAATTATGTTTGTAAATGGAAACATTTTTAATGACCGGCTATCGCTTCTGCCCATGTTAACAGAAGTCGATATCAAAACGCATGTTAATTTTCATTATATTTGAAATGCAAACGCACAATGCTTGTAACAGTACATCTGAGGTAAAGTAGTCAGGGAATGTATATTATAAAATCGACTAGGTAATCAATTTGCCGTGTTATACCCATATGTCATGCAACTGTCGAAGGATAACAGTTCTGTTATGAATTGATACTTAACGTTTCGATTCGCTAAAGATTTTAATGGAAGTAAACCAATATACAACGTGTCATAGACTAAACGCAATACCTCTTATGGGGTCATTGTACTCATCATTATGAACAACTTTTACTATCGGACCAACACTGAAATCGCGAAAAAACATCGACTACCCCATACATTTATGTGCGCATAACTCGACAAAATTTACGGAACAGCTGTTTTTTTTCACGATTTCGGGTTTGGTCTATTAAAAGTTGCTTCATAATGATGAGTACAATGACCACTTAAGAGGTCTTGCGTTTATTCTGTCACACGTTGTATAACTGCGCTTACATGATGGGCAGATAATATCAATACTTGGTAATTTCCTTACAATTTTGGAATTGTACGGTGTTGACCCAAATGCCCGTAATACAGTTTTTCATGTAAGCTCAATATTAAACTCATCATAGACGACACATTTACCCCCAGTTTCTGGAAAGGAATGTTATGCGATTGGCAATGTGATAATTGTTCCAACCAATCATAGCAGCTAGCGCATGTTTGACAAGTTGTCACATTTATTTGACTATAATTTTCGTTCTAGAAACCTGGGGCTTAGCTTCCCTAAAGTGACAAGAACATTGAACAAACACTGTTTCAAGGTAATTTTATAAGTTATGTCTATTATAATCATTACAACCTCCTCGTTTTAGTTATCTTAGTGTAAGACCAGACATCACAGGTTATACAGTTATGATCGAATGTGCAATGAGATGAACGCATTAAAAATGCCAGTTTTGTTATTTTTGAGAAAAAAAAAATACAATAAAAGTATATTAATTGAAAATCGCAGTTTTTCTTTACCTTGACGATAATAAACAGAGATCGGAATAGGTAGACTATATTTACCTAATGTTCGTGGAAGTAAGTAACATAGGCTTGATAATACCTCCTCTAAAATCCCGGATTCATAATCATGACTATTGTATCCCGGGATTTAAGAAACTGAAAATTACTTATTGCGCTTTGAATACATTTTAACAAAATTATTATATTGAAGAATCTTATGTTTTTAGAGTTCCGAACCTACTAAAACGTAATACGTAATAGTCTACCTCTATTACGATCTCTGATAATAAGTCACAATAACTCACTGCTACTGAGAATTTTTGACTGACACTGCCTGACCAGCTAATCGAAATCATGACCCGGTTCTCACCAGTAGCACAAGCGACACTATTGTCCTTAGCAATAAGGGTGAAAAGTGTATGACCGGGAACTTTCGTAAGTATGGAACTGGAGATTCCTGCACTGACACTAACCTGAACCACTAACCCCCGCTGTCTACTTCGTAAGGGTGCTACCACACCAATCGATCGATGCTAGTGATCGATATAGAATGGATCAGTTGACGTCGATCGATAGTTGCTACTACATCTAACACACACTAATCGACCGACGTTGATCAATGTCATCGATCTAGGATCCATCGATTGTTGTGGAAGCCGGATGACAAGTGGCTGGGGAGAAGAAAAAGGCGAACAAGCCAGCCAGGTTAGTTCGGTAATTTATTAGTTTGATAGTATGTCGGTTCGAAACGCCTAGGTACTGTTTTCCGTGACATATAATTAATCTTATTGTGCATTATGAACGTTAAGGAAATACACTAAATACCATACATATCTTCACGTCTATTTTCCTAAAATGAGGAAGACAGGTAACACATTCACCACGTTTAGCTGTGGCATGGGCCAAAGATAACGTCGACAATATCAGTGACCGGTTGCTAGTTAATCGCCTGATACCCTCAAAAGCCAGAACTGTCATACTTCAATCGTCCATTTCGATATGCACGGAAAAGAAAGCAACTGGGGACTCGTAAGTTTTTTAAGCAAAAGCAAAAGCGTCATGTTTTTGCTTCCGTAGGTACTGCTTCCGTTTGCTAATACCTACCTATATAAATTAACAACACCTAAAATACTCATTTAAATGTTTTATTTTAATAAAAAATCAAACATTAAAATAACAAAAAAGATTAAACTTGGACATAATCAGCATAGAACAAGAAATAAACAAAACATTAATCGTAAATTTAAAAAAATTGTATATTACTATATATATTATATTTTCAAAATAAGATTATTAAATTAATGTCACGGACAACAGTAGGTAGGAGTTTCGAACCGACATACTGTAGAAACAACCAGAATTGAAACAGCAGAATCGTTAAATATGCGTTTTAATAAGGACTGACAGTAATTTAACTTTACAGTATAACCTTAACTTATCAAATATGCTTATTCCTAGGAATATCTTCTAGCAAATAATTACTTGTCGGCTTTTTCGTCTGTTAAAAGTTACAATTGGCCATCTAGAAGAAACGAGCCCCTTCGTTTATTTATGATTGATTGCATTATAACATGTAAAAAAAAACTTAAGAAAACGTTAAACAATCTTTAACATAAACCATAATAATAAATATATGGACGTTTCGTCGTTATTCGACGTTGAAATTGAAATACTTGACCGAAAACAAGCAATCACATTATGAATCATACAACCGACTAATCAAAAATAATACAACATACATTAAAATGACTTAACATATCAATATTACAACGTCAATGCATAAACAAAGTGTTATCAGTACGGACCACTATTATCAGTACGGACTTAAACATAATAATACTAAAATCACTATAACAACAAAAACTGTACTGTTTACCTATATTACAACGTTAATACATGAACAATGTGTATCATCAGTACTGAATTAAAAATAATATAACCATAATCACTATAACAACAAAACTGAATGCTGCTTATATGCTACTATACATTTCATTCTAAATATCCTGGTCTCATTTTTTTAACAATTTCAGGCGGCACTCATGTACTCCTACCTGTGTCTACAATACCAGGCGGCACTCATGTGCTCCTACCAGTATCTACAATGCCAGGCGGCACTCATGTGCTCCTACCTGTGTCTACAATACCAGGCGGCACTCATGTGCTCCTACCTGTGTCTACAATACCAGGCGGCACTCATGTGCTCCTACCTGTGTCTACAATACCAGGCGGCACTCATGTGCTCCTACCTGTGTCTACAATACCAGGCGGCACTCATGTGCTCCTACCTGTGTCTACAATACCAGGCGGCACTCATGTGCTCCTACCTGTGTCTACAATACCAGGCGGCACTCATGTGCTCCTACCTGTGTCTACAATACCAGGCGGCACTCATGTGCTCCTACCTGTGTCTACAATACCAGGCGGCACTCATGTGCTCCTACCTGTGTCTACAATACCAGGCGGCACTCATGTGCTCCTACCTGTGTCTACAATACCAGGCGGCACTCATGTGCTCCTACCTGTGTCTACAATACCAGGCGGCACTCATGTGCTCCTACCTGTATCTACAATACCAGGCGGCACCCATGTGCTCCTACTTGTATCTACAATACCAGGCGGCACTCATGTGCTCCTACCTGTGTCTACAATACCAGGCGGCACTCATGTGCTCCTACCTGTATCTACAATACCAGGCGGCACTCATGTGCTCCTACCTGTGTCTACAATACCAGGCGGCACTCATGTGCTCCTACCTGTATCTACAATACCAGGCGGCACCCATGTGCTCCTACTTGTATCTACAATACCAGGCGGCACTCATGTGCTCCTACCTGTGTCTACAATACCAGGCGGCACTCATGTACCTATGTATTTGCCATCTTAGGCCTTTTGGTACGCCAAAAAGCCAAAGACGGCAAATACTAAAAACTAACCATGACGACGTTGGACATTTTAACTTTGAAAAGGCTCTAGATAAAATAGTTTATAAAAAAATATGTTTCTGCCTGCCTTGAGTGCGCTCACCACAAGATACCTGCTGGTGCGAAAGAAGGATTACTACATCCCATACTGAAAATAGAACTGCCCTTTCACACTATCCATGCGGACGACCTGGGTCCAATTTTATCGTACCAAACGTAAAAATTGCTATTTTTAGAAATAGTTGAGTATTTTACTAAGTATGTTCATTTGGCACCGGTTCGTAGTACTAAGACGAAGGAAAGCATGAAAAAAAAAACAGTTATTTCGGCGCTCCTTCTCGACTCATAACAGACAGGGTACGTTACCACCCTAAAAAAAATGTATTTCAAGATTTTATTTTACCACTTTGTCGGTGTGATTAATATGTATACCCTTACCAAATTTCAACTTTCTAGCGCTAAGCGTCTCTGAGCTAAACCGCGGACGGACATACAGACATGGCGAAGCTATAAGGTTACCTTGTTGACTATGGAACCCTAAAAACCACGACGAAGAGGTTACATTTTAGTTTCTCTAAACATAAACCTAAATTACCTAAATTCCTAAAGAAAAAAACAAATATCTTTAGCTACATATAAAAAGGTATACAATAGTCACGCGATATTTTACGATCCAACCGCGTTTGCAATTGTCCGGTGACATAATATACATACAATCGGCTACAACAGCTGGGTTTAAATATCTATGTCCCTAAGAATCCATTCTCTTCTCTCTCTCACAGGGCCGATAGAATGCGTTAATGTTAGCGGACTACTGCTGAAAGTGACCCCCAATTTACCAGCAAAAAGGAAGAGAGAACATTTATTTATTAGCTTTAATGTTTTGTTATTAGTTCTAAAATCTCAGTTTCATGGAAAAAGTAAAAAAGTAAAAAAAAAATGAATAAACAAACGTTTTTTGTAGGTTATCTATGTTTTTTGTTCTTGAACATATTACTTTAAGTCGAGTTTTTTTTATGCTAGGCATATTTTTTTTTTATTAAGAGCTCATTAATAAAAAATAATAATTTAATTTTTGAATTCAGTAACAGCGTATTTATTTAAAATTCACGCAAAAAGTTGACTTTTGTAGAGCAGTGTTATTACTAGTGATAATGACGACAATGAGTGATTTTGTTTTGATTTGAAAATGTTTATCAACCTCTTAGATAACCAGCCGTTGTGTACATTTACTTAATGCGAAAAAAAAATATTCTGACATAGGCACACAAATTTTTGTTTTTCCGTTAAAACAACAACAAGCACAAATCGGCGCATAGTCATAGCAGATTACGTACTAATAATACATACGTTACCAATTATTATCTGTTTAAATTTTATTTATTTCATTCTAAATTCTTGTTACTATATACTATCTTAAAATTATTTACTTAAACTATTTACATCTACTAAACCTAAGTATGTACATATACAAAAACAAAGTACACTCAGGCGTCAAAGTATTCCTCCGCATCGCTGTCATCCGGAAACGTGCCCAGAAGACTGGCAGCATTACCACGTTGAATGGCAATGTGTCGATCAGTCGGAAAATTCAACAAAAAACTTTAAACATTCTTGAAAATTTGTCCAGCAGTGGACGTCTTTCGGCTGATATGATGATCCAGGTCTACCTTTGAAAGAAATGAGTTCGGCGTTCTTCAGGAAAGTGTACTAGGTCCTCTGCTTTTCCTCGTTTACATAAATGATATGCCTCGAGAAACTCCACATCAATGCATTCTATTTGCGGACGATATTTCGGTTACCATACCAGACAACACAGATATCAACTACGAACATTGATTGAATACCACTATAGAATCAATAATGAACTGCTTAAAAGACAACAATCTAACAGCTAACATAATTATCTAAATACAAAAATCCTGCAATTCTCTAAGTACAACAATTCCCAAACCAACCCTTAGATCTAAAATACAATAACATAAAATTTAAGATGTCCTTGAAACAAAATTCTTAGGCTAGATAGGGAGGTATTGCAATTGGAAAGCGCACACAACCCGCGAATGCTCAAAACTAAATGAATTTGTATATGCTCTAAAAAAACTTAGGAAGGTATCAATGATTAAAACTGCAATGGCTGCATACCATGGCTACGGCGGGTCCATTCTCAGATCATCATACTAGCCTAGTCTTTTCTCATCTATATTGGGTCGGCTTACAGTCAAACCGGAATCAGTTAAATACCCGTATTTACGTGGAGTGGCTGCCTGCCAGACGTCCATAACCCATTAACTGGGTAACACGGTACTTCTTGGCAAGACGGGTCAGATTTTCTGGCTTCTGACAATCCGTAACGACTGCCAAAGATCTGCAAATGACAGCCGGGACCAACTGTTAACGTGGTTTTCTCAGATACGGTCTTCTAATATGGGGCAATTCTTACCTTCTTCCGGTTAGGTACTAGTTTTAATCTTAATAGGTATTAAGGTCTTTTGTTGCATGCTGAATATTAGTAAGCAAAATATGTGAAACTGACCATTAATGTACCATATTTTATGCAAATAAATTCTGTTATATTCTTATTCTATTCTATTCTCAATACCCGACTTTGTGTGAATGTTCAATTTGATTTTTATTTAACTGGTCTATTCTTGACATTATATTTTTATTATTAAAATAATTAAACTATATTTTAGTGTATTATTGTTATTTTCGTTTTAAAAAAATAGGGAATGTTTTGTTATCAAACTTTGATGATTTGAAATAAATGACCTCTAGCTAAACGAAAAAAAAAAAAAAAGCTAAAGGTCCGCACGTCCAGATAACCCGTGATACCAGTGGATACACCGGAGGAACCTCGGTATGTACCAATTACTCAGTATTATGCATGGGATGACTGCCACGACCTGGTAACTGGGTATTACGGTACCCCTTGGCAATTAAGGCTGGAGTCAGACTTTTTCTGGCATCTGACTATCCATTATGACTTTTATGACTGTCTATAAATGACAGTAGGAACCAACGGGTCGCTCTCCGACGCGGAAGGGAAGATTTCTCCGTGTATTACTGATATTTAGATGCATCTGGTAGGACGGGAAGTCGGCCCCATCATATTTCGGAAAAGGTTAAGCAGATTGATATCTAGTAAATATATCGATATCTAGGATAAAATAGCACGACATTGTTGCAACAAAATTACTGGGTGTTGTAGTAGATAGACATGTTGCGGGAAGGAGTGGAAACATCTTCGAGATTGCCTCGCTCGCTATTGTACCAAACATTTTCAAGACAGGTATTTAAATTTTTTGAGCTCACTTTGTTCGCTCTTTCAATATTCTAATATAATTCTTCTAATTAAGGGGGAAAAATATTTCCATTTTCTGTGTGGAACTCAAAAGAAAAGCTGACCAGTCATTCCAAATGCAATGAATTATTTCTGACAAACGGGGATAGAACCTTTGTGGCATAGCTAAACCGGCCGTCATTTTGTTTTTTTTTTAAATCACGGCGCACTGTAAGCCATGTTTAGGTCGCAGTCCGGAAACTATCTCGGCAACATGACACTTTAGAGCACCATGTTGCTAATATTTTTTGTTTGTTTAAGTGACCTTAATCAGCCGTTACATTGGAACTAGCTTGATCATCATTCCTAATTCGATCACGTATATAAGGAAAGAAAAGGTGATCACAAAAACTGTTTTTTTTTTTTTGTAGCTTATTGTATTGTAGGTACCTTGTTGTGCTCCATGATTGTACCAGTACCGTCCTATCATTTAAAACGCTGGATCTGGTAAAACTAATTTAGACACAGGTAGGTATACGGACACGGATAATTCGTGCCACAAAACTCCTACAATGTTTGGACCCGCGGACCCCTTTGCGAAAGATATAGCTACGCCCGTACGCCAACAGTTCATTACCTATATCACCGCGCGCGAATTTGAGAAAATGGGAGGCGATATTCTTATCTCACGAAATATACATAAATAGACGCTCACAAGAAGGGAAGCAAACATTTGTGAGTGGTGTGCAGTGAGTAGTGACGAAAAATCCTGAAAACTCGTAAAATATATCTAAAAAAATCCAGTTGGGGATATAACTTCACCAGGTACGTAGCCCTTCAATTTAGGTACTTAAATATTTTTTATACTTTTATACAGGTTGGCAGTTTACAGTGGTCCAAAAGTTTTTGCTTGAGAGCGTCGTAACTTATAGTTTAGGTAAAATTTATAAGTATGAAAGTTGAGATGAAAACTTTGTAAATTGATTGTGTTCATAAAAACCACTCTGCTGTGGAAACTATGCATTAAACCAATTGAATTTTGACATAGAAGTATACCTACACTACTTCTATGTCAAAATTCAATCCTAGTCGTGTAGCTAACGCACAATGCATGCCAATGCCAATGTACAATGCATGACTGTAGCCATTTTCATGTGTATTCCAAAACTATACCATTTTATTGTACTCTTTTGTTACTTTCTGTATGAATTCGATAAAATCTTTCGATTTTTTAAAAACTCTGTGAAAAAGATGTACTACCGGAGATTTGTCCACAGCGTTAAAAATTGCCTAAACAAGTGTTAATTTTCTGGACAAAAAAAACGTTATGTAACTATTGTATCATCGTGAAAATTAACATCATGTAAAGTTCTCATTTTCTTAATTTTGCTATGATCTTGCAATTTCTTTATATTATCACTGAAGTAACTATAGGTACTAACGCATAGTAATTTACTACGAATCCGTGTTTATTATTACCTATATGGTTATTTATTTGTAATCAATTACACTAGTCGACACTAAAAAAAAACAGATTTTATTTATATTACCTATTTAGTAATCAGGATGCCTAATGAAAAATATCTGCAAACATTTTATTTTCATATCACGTCTAAAAACGGAGAATTTACATTTTTATTTCGTTTAATTCAAGTTCTGGGCTAATATAGGTAGAGGGCAATAATAAAACTGTTACGATCTAAATTCTGTTATCGCGTTTTTTTATTCGCTGGTCATCAAAATATCATATGCGTGTTTCAATTCGAATTGAATCTTAGTCTTCCCGATTTCACTGTACCTGTTTGTTTTAAAGGAAGACACTTCAAAACCACTTTATGTTAATCATGATGTATATATATCTCCTGAGTCCCAGTGTAAAAGAAGTGCCACTCAGTCCGAAAAAAGTTTGCTTTTCATCATTTAAGATTAGGATTTGTAGAACAAACGTGATTTTTCAAGCGCTTTATCTGAAAACTAAGATGTGATGGAAATGAGAAGGTACGTTTTGTGTTCACAGTACGAAATAATAAAAACATAGTGAGAACTCAGATAATTTCAAAAGTTCGAAATTTGTTTATTGTTTAGTTATTACATATAGGTACTTATAATTTTCATTTTTTAAGTAAGTAGCTAAATATTTAGATACCTACTAATTTCTTCATAATTTAATTAGTACACTGGTTGGCAAGATTTTTGCGGATGACGACTTTTAATATAGGGTCAGAAGAGAAGAGGTGGTAGGTCAGAAGAGAAAAATAAATTTAAAAATGTTGACGCTAGACTCCGTAGCGCGTACAGCCGCCACATGCTGCCTAAGGTTAGGCAATCGCTATGATCGTTCAGCGCTAGTTAGCTCGTGATTTTTATGATTGATAAATTACCTATTTGTTTATTATTATAATAATTTATCCTAAAAAGATTGTTGACTCCCTGTACGTGTTGGTACTTACTGTAAGTACAAAGAGTAATTGAAATTAAATAAATAAATAAAGCCAAAAAAAAAACAGAAAAATAAGTTATTTGGGTTTTAGTTCTAGGAAGAACTTTTGATCGGAACAATAAAGCAGTAGTTCTGATAAGAACTTGTTATGGAAACAACAATATAACAGCAAGTAGTTCTGATAAGAAGTTTATCTATCAACACGGTTTACGGTTCCGAACCTCAAAAGGAAAAAATACGGAACCCTTATGGGATCACTTCGTTGTTCATCTGTCTATCTATCTATCGTTCGTCTGTCTATCTATCGGGGTTTGGTTTCCACACTTAGTCCATTTTTGGACCATTATGCAAGAGCCATGGCGGCCGTTATTCCAACCAGTCAACCTCCCTCCAGAAGCAGATCAGGCTCCCCAGTGTATTCCTGCTCCATTTGGTCAGGGTTTTGGTAGTGTATTTAACCAGTGTTCAACACATTATGTAATAAATAATTGTTCACCCGGCGCCAGTTTTAGACAATTAATTAGGAATATTAAATTAACTAAGCTAAATCCCAATTCAACTATCATATTATTATTTGGGGATAGTTTAGCTGTAAGTAAAAAAGACATAATTAATTGTGTCAATTTAATGTTACATCTCAATGAATCCAATACTTGTAAATTTATTATATGTGCCTTGCCATATTCTGAATACTTATCTGAGGAGCAAAATAGGTACATTTTTGATTTGAATTTATTTATTTATAATAGGACCTGTCATCATAGTGATGCTATTTTGTATTTTGATTGTAATCAATTTATTACTGGTTACAAACTGACTAATTATCATATGTATTTACCACCTAGTTGTAGGAGACAAATTGCTAATCTTTTAGCATACAATATACAGTCTGATACTGGTACATATAGTGTACCAAAGGCTACTGTTAGTAATGATACTAACATTTTTATTGATACCCCTAGTATTAGTTTAAACTATTAGGTTCGACAACGGAAAAGCCTCATATGTTGAATGTTGTACATCAAAATATGCAAGGTCTGTCCGGCAAAGAACTAGAGTTAAGTTTATTTATAGAAAATTATGATGTTCAGGTTTTATGTCTAACTGAACATTGGTTGAAAGAGCATGAAGTAGCTTTTTTAAATAATGATTACTTTACCGTACAAAGTGCGTTTGTAAGAAAAAGTGCCATTCGTGGTGGATCATTAGTCCTTGTTTCAAACAAGTTGAAATGTAAACAACGTTTAGATTTAGTTAATCATTCTATCGAGCGCACNCGTGCTTGCTCAGAAGACTGTCCGTTACACCTAGGGTTGCCAGGCGTCCGGATAGAAGCGGATATAGTCAGGCGTTTAGGATGAGGGTCCGGCCAAATAAGACAGTGAGACCTATCCGGCTTTTTGTTAGGCTTTTAATATTTTAGCAGATTATACTGAAAAACGCAGAAGAGATTAATTTATCCAATTTTGTACTACCAATTATATTACTTTAAAGATATCAATCTTGAATGATAAATGTAAAAGATATAATTATTTTGCAAGTAGGTTAAACATAACACTTTTACACGTCAATCTTTTTTGGTAATTTTAAGCTAGATGAGGCCGGTGTTTCCTAGCTGACTACCCTGAGAAGAAACACCGAAACAAACTCTGAGGACAAACTCAGAATTGGAAAAGTTGTCCGGCCTTTTTATTAAACTTCAAATAAAAGTCCGGCTAAATTAGCTGGTCTGTTCGGCTTTCCAGTTTTAAGGCCTGGCGACCCTCGTTAGACCTATCGTGTTTTTTCAGTGAGTAGTGCCCGGTGATGGTCCCCGCCACCATTCGTAGGCTGCTTCTGTACAGTCGCAGAAGGCGCATGGTTAGTTTCCTGGACAGGGATGGCATAGCCTCCTTGGATTGCCTGCAGCCTGGTGCCGAGGCCCATCAGATTTCTGCTTGTGTGTGGGCGTGTTCTTGTAGCCATGTGCGCAGCTGGGTAAAGGGGAGTGGTACTATGAGTTCGGGTCCAACAGCTAACGTACCAGATCCCCCTCCTGGCCAGCTCATCGGCCGCATCATTTCCTAGTGATACGCTGTCTTTTTATCCACTGCAGCGTCACGGTGTTGCGGTTGGTCACCGTGCCGCGTTCTATCACATTGTGGCATTTTTGTATGAGTTTCGAGGTATTGTAGTACTTCCCTAGGGTTTGGAGAACTGAGGCACTGTCGAAGAATAATAATAATAATAATACGTGCGGGTACTCTCCTGGCTTCTATTGCATGGAGCGCTTGGATATTGCCTACGCATCTCGCCTGATGGACGGTATTGAGTTTTCCTAGAGGTCTGCATATTTTGATGTTGAGGTCGTTGGAGAAAACTCCAACTCCAGTTCCGATCTTGTCTTTGATCCGTCAGTTTAAATTCCCAGCGTTTTGGGGCCTGTTTAGTCATCCAATTCTTGTGCTAGCACTATGTTGGAAATGGTGCGTCTTTGGAGCTTTGTCATTGGGTGGTTTGTCGTTTGTTTTAGCTTCCATGATGTGTGTTTGCTTGAATCTAGAGTCGAAACGCGGCACTTACGATACACTGTCTTAAGAAATCAAGATTGACTGTGTATTGTTATGACGCGATCCTGTGAAGAACTTAAGTTATTGGCTGAGCCGTTTTCGCTTTCCGAATTATGGTGTTCGAGCTTCTTTTAAATCTTCTCTTGTTTTAGGCACAGCGTTGTCCCTGACTTCATCAGCTGTGCAACCATCGGAATCAGCAAGCATGGATGATTTTGGTAAGTTTATTGAATCTTATTTAACACGAATAAGTTTATTTTTTAAATAAGGCACTTCTGCAGACTTAAGGAATTTTACACAGAAAATTAAAAAACACTGCAAAATTTTAAAAACCTGAATTTCTTTATTTTCTTTCAAATGTTTTTCTTTACGGCTTGCATTCGATCTGTAAGGCTTTAAAATATGTTTCTGACATCAAATTGCAGTATTCTTTCCAAAGTGGTCAGTGCTGCATTTCGAAGTTGGCTAAGAGTTTCTAGTGGGTTGGAGGAGCTTTTATACCCAAAGCCCGTAAAGTAATTCGGCATCCATCTTTGAACAGCACTCGAGCCCATTGCTCGACTCTGGACCGTTACTGGCCTAGGGGCTTTAAAATTCACTTCCTCCACTCGTTTTTTCACCATTAGTTCACTAAAATTCACACCTCTTGCGACTTGGAGCTGCTGGCTTACCTTAACAGTGGTCCGGTAGCGTTTTCTTATAATTTTCAGGACCATAAAGCGGTCGTACCCGAGCCAATGTGCATCTTAAGCCTGCGGAACATACGACTAATAATGGGTTCTTAATGTGCTGACACTACTGGAGTTTATCAGTGATTTTCATTCAGTTGGTTTTGACATGCTTTTACGCATCCTTTCCTATCTTCTATATCGGTTATTGAATTTCTGCTTCTGTGATAGTGGGATAATTCTTATCTTCGGGGTCACTCGCAGTCGTTTCACTCAGAAGAGGCTTCCTCTGATTGGTGGGATCTCGCTGCGGGTGTGTCTCAGAGTGGCGTCCTTTCTTCTCATATTTTTCTTGTTTTTCAACGCTATCACTAAGGAAGGTAATCCTTCACACTACCATCCCTTTGCCTGACCTGCAGTGTATCACTATTTTTAATTGTAAGAGCTCACTGTAGCTATCGATGCTATCACTAGTGTTTTAAAAATACAAGTGAGTAGCCTTCTCCCAGACAGCAAACTATCATGGAATGTTCTCATTGTAGAAGTATGCTGGAAAACTTAGCTCGTTTCGTTCCCTGGAACGGAAATTCTTGCCTTTTTCGTCACAAGTTACTCTTGCTCAGTCTCTTCTTCTGCCTCATCTGCGCTATGCTGATGCCTGCTTGCTTGATGCCACTGAGGAACTTCTTGATAACCTCGAACATCTTGTGTGAACGTCGAATGCAGTACAAGTATTTTTATGCAGAGCTTTTGTAACGTTGTTTCCAACATTCGTACCAATATTCAGCTGTATGCGAATTATTGTTTATCTTGAAGCAAGTATTTAAATATTAGTTTTTTATTTTTTTCTGTATGACTGTACTCACTTGCAACTCTATCAATCGCACTGAGTTTAGTTGTAAGAGATTCCAATGCTGGGTTAAGCTCGCATGTTACATAAGCTTATGCTTGTGTTGTGTGTAAAATCGAGAATAACCTATGGTTTTGCTTAGAGCAGTTCACGTTAATAGTGCAACGGGTTAGAATCTAATTCGTGTTTTTTAGACAACACCTTATTGGCTGAGTCGTTTTTTCTTTCCCAATTATGGTGTTTGAGCTTCTATTTAAATCTTTTCTTGTTTTAGGGACAGCTTGCCCCCTGTTTCCACCAGCTTTCCAACCATCGGAACCAGCAAATATGGTCGATTTCCGTAAGTTTATTGATAAAATCCTTAAATTATATTTGTACATATCTATGTATATTAAAATCTTATTTACATTTGATTCAATTTCTGGTATTTTTAAAAAGCATCCGCCGCATTCTTATTATTATTATCTATACTAATATTATAAAGAGGAAAGATTTGTATTTTTGTATGTAACGAATAAACTAAAAAACTACTGGACCGATTTGAATAATTCTTTCAGCAATGGATAGCTACATTATCAGCGAGTAACATAGGCTATATTTTATCCCCGTACCCCAACGAGAACGGGAACTACGCGGGTGAAACCGCGTGACGTCCGCTAGTTATACACATTATATATTATTATATTATATATATATATTCTAATCTTAGTCTAAATCAGTCAAAACTGTAACAAACATACCTACATGTTACCGTGCGTGTATCATGTAGGCAGGTAGGTACTGTGACTTTGAATAAATTTTATTCTTTCAATTCTGTCTCAAATTTGTCTGCATTCTACATTTTTCTAAAGTTTTTGACATTTGGTTATATTTAAAAATACAAATAAGAAAAGATAAATGATCATAAAATGACTTCTTCCGCTCTGGGTGGAGTGGAAGGGCGTGTCAGACTCTTACTGTCTAAAACCCATCCGTGTTCCTTCTAAAGCCCTTTGCGTTCCAGGGCCGCGGTGACTCTTTCGAACAAATTCCGCAACCCTGGCAGCACTCCCTTAGACCTAGAAAACTGTTATTTCACACAGGTTTTTGAAATTTGAAGATCCGAATGGCTGACGAAATCATTATAAACAATTTTGTTTTTAATATCATTTCGCTAAAACTAATGTTTTATAACCTAAATAAGAGAGTTTGATATCGGAAGGACTCTTAACATGATCATGGGCCTAGTTTGTGTGGACTATTTCCTCCGTCTAAAATGATAAAGATATATTTGTTTGTTATATAAATGGTAATCTCAGTCTGTGAGAAATTATATAAATGATAATTTCTCATAGACTGAGATCCCAGAGAGCTGCCAGACTTCTCTTATTTTCACACTAACAAAATATGTGGGATAGAGTAGTGCTAGTATGTGGGTACTATTAACATACACATACCTGCTAGATTGGGCCGACAGCCATTTTTTGACGTGACAACGTCTAATAAATCGATGAACGCCGGCTGCACGCACGAGAAATTGTCCCGTTACAATGTTTTGTTATGATGTTGTCACGTTAAACTATCGTCCGTAAACCGGCTTTACAGACAACCAATTTTTTTTTGTGATGTTTGTTTGTTTTGTTTCAGTAGTCACGGAAGTAGTTTTGCATCCTCCCAAATCCTGGCAGACTTTAGCTTTCGTTATTTGCACCTACTAAATAAATAATTCTCAACTTTCAGCCTTGTGAATTGGATCTCACTCGAGGTGGCGACCAGCTCTAAGACTATTACAATGACTAATCAGTCGTTAAAATATTATTTAATTTCTTATTATGCAATAATATTCGAAGGATTGAGATATCTTTATTTCCCATAAGAATTACTTCACTCGCATGAGAAATTTAAAAAAATAGCATTCATACATTATTGCACTTAAAACTTACGCACAGTAACAATAGTTGTCGCAAAAATGATACCTTACAATAAATATTTCACAAGTGTAGGGTAGTCACCAATAAAATATAACACAGCTAAACCGTAAACATACACGGAGTACGCGCAACTGGAAGTGGTTTGTTCTAAGGTGCGCTTGCTTTATTAAAAATATGTAATTTTAGGTGTTTTTTAAAGATTGACATTGATCTTCCATTTTTAATGTTATTGGAATTTATTATACATTGCAGCACCTTCGTACCTAAATCATTTTCTTTTTGCCCTAGTTGGTGCGCGGTGGGTATAGTTGTATGTCGTTTGCATTTCTGTTAAACATAGATAAAAATCAGTGCCCAGACTTAAAAAAATGATATTTAATTGCTTTAGCACCTGGTACTCGGAAATCGGTCGTCGGCTCAAGCTAACAGGTATGCGCATGTTAACAGTAGGTACATACTAACACTACTCTATTCAACACATTTGGTTAGTGAGAAAATAAGGGAGCTCGGGCAGCTCTGGGATCTTAGTCCATCATTTTCATATTTACAAGGAGCCTTCGCATGCACATCGCAGTCACAAGTTGTCAATAACATTTCTAAATTCCCTACATTTTGTCAACTTTCTGACATTGTTGTCACTGACATGATATTAGGACATGAGTATGTATACTTTTAGGTACCTACGAGAATTCGCCCCAAACTAAATGGGACGTTTTGTCATTAATGCAATAATTATGTCATAATCGTCATTAACCATTCATTCACAGATATTTTAGAATTCCCGGAGTCGAACCACGGCAATACGCTGACAGCAGGCACTTCAGGGCTGTCCCCACCAGCGCTGCCTCCTATGTCCTCGCCGGAAACCCTTCTGCAGGTGGATACTTACCGGTCAGTAATCTTCCGATAGTGATTAAGATGGGAAATATAAATATGTTTATTAAACTCTAACGGCTTAGGAAATAATAAAAAATATGTCCCCGGATAATTGCAAACTCCGTAAGATTACAAAAGAACTTGAGAGATTGTAAACTCTCGATAAATTGTGAACTGAACATTTGGAATACTTTTTTACGCATCAAAATTTGATAGTCTTGACTTCGAGATATTTTAATATCGATATATTTTTTTATGATGAATTTTGATGCGTTTCTCGAAGTCATTCCGAGAAATTGTGGAGTGAGATAAAAAGGCGACCAATCAGAGCACAAGTCTACAATTTATCCGTTTTCGTGTGATGGTAAACCTGGAAACAAGCAACTATTTTTTCTAAATAAGACACGGATGTATTAGAAACCATTGAATTTGGATGGGATTTATTATACATAAAACGATTGTTTTCATGTTATAAATCGATAAATTATAATCTAATAAGGATTTATAACAATCTTACGGAGTCTAAAATTTTCCGGCGACATAATAACATACTTACATAAAAGTGAAAGTTCACTCACTGATTAATCACGAAATCTCGCCCTATGAAAATGAAAGAATAATGGCGAAATATTAGCTCACTTCAGTTTAAGATACAGGGTGTGGCGTAAGGAAGTTGTTGTTGAAAGCTTTTGCCCGCGACTTCGCACGCGCCTAATATTTTTTTGTTGCTTTTTTATTATATTTTTTTATTCGGAAATCAACATTTTAAAGTACTTTTTAAAACATAGTGGAATACCCTATTGAGTTAAATGATTGGGATAATTGTCTAGGTTGTTTTGTGTTTGTGTATGGTAGGTATAGGCCACACGATGCGGTGCGGCTCAGGCGCGGCGCCTGAGCGGTGCCGCTGTGTATTTCCGTGGTATAGAGCGAGTCGCGATATCGTTTTTGCGATGCGACGCCGCAACGCAGTATTGTGGCCTCGTTCATACCATACGGTGCGGTGCGCCGCGCCGCGCGCTCACCGATCCAAAACGAGGAGGGATAGTATGCACCGGAGCGACATCGCTCCGAGGTCGCAGATTGCAGATGTAGACATGGATCGTACTTGCAAAATCTCAAGCGTACCGTTGCGGCGCCGCACGGTGGGCTGAAAATCGGCTTTCATAGACTTAGGGATTTCAATTTGCAAGTGCTTGTTTTTATGTCGGATATCGCTTCTATTAGTCATTACTATGTACAAAAATGACACCCGAGTTAATTCTGCCCAAAAACGAAGGAAATATAATTTTTTTACGAAAAATTTGTATGAAGCTAGTATGAAAAATCGAATTATCTCCTAAACGGCATGTTTAACCGTACTATCCTTGGAGGTGGTCATAGTGCTAATTATTTATGATTTTTTGGTTGGCGATCGGACTAAAAAATTTAATGCCGTTTTTTTTTAAAAAATCGTCAAAATATTTTTATTTATTTTTACATGTA
>NDFZ01004465.1:0-13167 GCA_002192655.3 Mamestra configurata
CATTCCCTGATACCTGGAATTCATGGACCACAGGGAGCTGGGCTTGTATGTATTGGCGAGTTCAGAGAAATTCGCCAAAAACACGTTTTCAGACAATGACTGGGTTTTTTTCGTAGGCAGTACGTAAGTAAGTAATTATTTTTCAATACATTTAGCGGGGATTAGGATATAGTTTGCATTTTGAGCTTCATTTAGTATTTCTGGCGGGGTTAACTCTATCAATTGTTAATATTCTGCACTAATACTTGTCATTTTTTTAAAATAATTAACCACACAGCGAGAAATACGATAAAAACAAAATATGAAAATTAAGGGAAATGGCGCGCAAGATTTTTTTTTCACGCGCCAAATGCAAGGTGTGTGAACATACAGCCTACTTCAAAATTATAATTTTGAAGTAAAAAATATTAATATTTTACAACAAAGTATTGTGAATTTTGAATAATTTGATACTAATAAATGTTTGTTNATGTGATATAGTATCACATAAAATTATAATTTTGAAGTAAAAAATATTAATATTTTACAACAAAGTATTGTGAATTTTGAATAATTTGATACTAATAAATGTTTGTTTAACTTAATTAAGGACTGGAATTTATTTATTCAAAAAATGTGCGAGTATATGGATTTTCAGCGGCTTAAAACCTCTTAAGTTTCTAAAAAAATAACTGTATTACCCGNGTACACATTTATTTATTCAAAAAATGTACGAGTATATGGATTTTCAGCGGCTTAAAACCTCTTAAGTTTCTAAAAAAATAACTGTATTACCCGATTAAATTGTAAATGCTTTGCTTTCTCACATATTACTAGCAGTAAGGTACTAATTTAACTTTGTAGGGATAATTCTATTACGCACTAGTGTGTAATGTTATTATGCACGTGTGTTGTAGCTCGGTTTATGGCCCTAAAAGCGATGTAATAAGGCTCACTTTACGAACAAGTGTGTGGAAAATAATTTAGATACTTAAACTCGTTACAAAATAAGGCGCCACCTCCGCTTAGATATACCGTGGATTCGCCTTGCTAGCGTCGAGTGATCTCCGCGAGACGATTCAAAATCCTTTATTTAAAATAGATCATTTACAGGCACTTTTGAAGTTAACTTAGTTCTGGCACATTTTCAACGTCTCTTAGATAATATTGCCTAAAAACTTTATGTCAATCAATAGAGTCGATAGCCTTCTCATAACGTCGGCTAAAAATATACGCATTAATTGTGAAATTCTACCGTCCATATTTGTTTAAAACGCCTACTTACATTCGCTTTTACGGCTGTAAAAATATATTAGCATCAGAATAAGGTTAATATTATAAAAAAAACACCTTTCTAACGCGTCAAAAGCCTAGGTATCGTCTAGGAAGACAAATATAAAGATTTTTTAAATCATTCTACGTGCTTTTCCATGATTTGGAAATCATGTGAAGTACTGAAGATGCTCCGTGATGGAGATATGTCGGCGGAAACCAGTATGAATTACTTAGCAAAAAGACAAAATAGCTTGAGGATGGGGCCGGGGTTACCCTACGGCCCCGGATTTGGCGTGCCGCATACAACAGCGGCGGCGTATCGCATACTATAGCAGTGGCGCGTTCTGCGTCCGTGCGGCGCTCATGTATACCCCCAATGGATCTTTGCAGAAATGGTATTTGCATCGCATTTAGGTTCTAATCTTGGTTAACCGAGTAAAAATCGCTTGCTAAACGCTTAGTTGACACTTCGCGTGACCAAAGGGCTGGCTTTTACCTCGGACAGAGGATAATCATTGCCATACAACGTGGCAATCCGTCAGTCTTTTGGGCTCACTTCCAGTCGATAGCGATGCGGACGAATTTTTAACTCCATATTTTAGTTAGGAGTTTTTATTTTTATTTTAAGTGTATATAGTTAGATTAGTATTTCATTTTTTTTTTCACTGATACAAAACTGTGTGTGCCGCAGGCTACTTTTTATCCCCGAAAAATGCACGGTTTCTGTGGAACACACTACGTGAGAGAAAAAAAACAAACAAATAATCTACTGTGATAATAATAATCCATGACATAAATAATAAATTCAATAATTATTAAATGTTTTTTTTTTGCAACTGGTCTACTCCATACCTTCCGAGTGCAAAAAAATCTGTTGTAAAAAATCTATATCGCACAATTATGGCCATGTTCATAAATAGTCTATTAAATTAGTAGTTTTCAGAATAATTTGGGAGGTACAAAACAAAAACATGACATGATATAATTTACAAATGACTGTAACAAAAAATCTTAATGCAAATAATTATTTGTTTGCATTCAATATTTATTTTATTCTACGTCTAAAATCATTGTAAACTTAATGATGCGAAGCTACCACCTGAGATCATAAATATTTTTAAGTTTTGGTACAGGAATCAGGTCAACTGTGTAAGGTGGGACGGGGCATTCTCGAGTCCATATGGTCTTGAGTCAGGTGTGAGGCAGGGGGGTCTGAGTTCTCCTACACTCTTTAACCTGTACATGGACCAGTTGATTGGGGAGCTGAGTAGCACCAGAGTCGGATGCTATATTGATGGCATATGTGTCAACAACATTAGCTATGCAGATGACATGGTGCTGCTCAGTGCCTCAGTCTGTGNAGATATACCGTGGATTCGCCTTGCTAGCGTCGAGTGATCTCCGCGAGACGATTCAAAATCCTTTATTTAAAATAGATCATTTACAGGCACTTTTGAAGTTAACTTAGTTCTGGCACATTTTCAACGTCTCTTAGATAATATTGCCTAAAAACTTTATGTCAATCAATAGAGTCGATAGCCTTCTCATAACGTCGGCTAAAAATATACGCATTAATTGTGAAATTATACCGTCCATATTTGTTTAAAACGCCTACTTACATTCGCTTTTACGGCTGTAAAAATATATTAGCATCAGAATAAGGTTAATATTATAAAAAAAACACCTTTCTAACGCGTCAAAAGCCTAGGTATCGTCTAGGAAGACAAATATAAAGATTTTTTAAATCATTCTACGTGCTTTTCCATGATTTGTAAATCATTTGGAGTACTGAAGATGCTCCGTGATGGAGATATGTCGGCGGAAACCAGTATGAATTACTTAGCAAAAAGACAAAATAGCTTGAGGATGGGGCCGGGGTTACCCTACGGCCGCGGATTTGGCGTGCCGCATACAACAGCGGCGGCGTATCGCATACAATAGCAGTGGCGCGTTCTGCGTCCGTGCGGCGCTCATGTATGCCCCCAATGGATCTTTGCAGAAATGGTATTTGCATCGCATTTAGGTTCTAATCTTGGTTAACCGAGTAAAAATCGCTTGCTAAACGCTTAGTTGACACTTCGCGTGACCAAAGGGCTGGCTTTTACCTCGGACAGAGGATAATCATTGCCATACAACGTGGCAATCCGTCAGTCTTTTGGGCTCACTTCCAGCCGATAGCGATGCGGACGAATTTTTAACGTCATGTTTTAGTTAGGAGTTTTAATTTTAATTTTAAGTGTATATAGTTAGATTAGTATTTCATTTTTTTTTTTCACTGATACAAAACTGTGGGTGCCACAGGCTACTTTTTATCCCCGACAAAATGCACGGTTTCTGTGGAACACACTACGTGAGGGAAAAAAAACAAACAAATAATCTACTGTGATAATAATAATCCATGACATAAATAATAAATTCAATAATTATTAATTATTTTTTTTTGCAACTGGTCTGCTCCATACCTTCAGAGTGCAAAAAAATCTGTAGTAAAAAATCTCTATCGCACAATTATGGCCATGTTCATAAATAGTCTATTGATTAGTAGTTTTCAGAATAATTTGGGACATACAAAACAAAAACATGACATGATATCATTTAAAAATGACTGTAACAAAAAACATTAATGCAAATAATTATGTTTGTATTCAATATTTATTTTATTCTACGTCTAAAATCATTGTTTTATAAGAGTACTGGGGGGCTACTCTCTAAGTCCGAAGTCTGTAGTTTCGGGTTTAGTTGCGGGCGTATTCTAGTCCGTATCACCCACGGGACTTACGATTAGACTTCGGGCTTAGAGAGTAGCCCCCCTGATTTCTATTAATATTTTGACAGCAGTAGTTTATGAAGTTTGCGTGTGAGCAACACTGAATCAGTTGGCGGTTTGAATTAATTTGCTGTTTTGGCGCTAGGTTCGATATTTCAAACTTTCCGCGGGGAAGCATGCGGGGACCGCGGGGAAGCATGCGGGGACCACGGGGAAGGATGCGGGGACCGCGGGGTGCGCGCGGTGAAATCGGTGCTTTCGATCTATCATTTATTTTAGAGGTACGGCCTCAATGAAGTCGTGGTGTGGAGGGTCGGCTAGTTATGGGCTATAATAACTTACTTATGCGGCGTGTGCGAGTCATAGTAAGTCTTGAAGAACTTGATTTGGGTCTCGAAGTCTGCGAGGATGGTGGACATGGTGGTCACCGTGGCCAGCTGCTGCAGCTCTAGCCACATCCGCGGGGAGATCCACTTAGGGTCCGGGTTCTCTGTTTCCTGTAAACCATCAAGATTACCTATTAAAATACAAATCAATTGTCGCATGTATGTAAGATAACGAGACGTACTGCGATGCACCACCGGTTCATGGTGGACATCCCACTCTACCCTCAAAACGTTTTGGGAACACATTCATTGTGTGTATAGCTAAGGAGTGGAATTCCCTGCCGGAGGCTGTGTTTCCTGATAGCTACAACCTGGGGGTCTTAAGTCAAGAGTGAATAGGTTACATCCAGGCAAACGAGCTCCATCGTCGACCACATAGTCGAGTTCCATCAGGTGAGACTAATCAAACGCATGCCAATATCCACACTCCGTTGTATTAATAAACTAATAGGGATGTTGCCTGGGTTAAAAAAATATGATTCTATTTAGATTATCGAAACATATTAGATACGTATTTTTTATTTTATCAAATAAAAAAAAAATTACGAAGATGAAACGCATCCAAGATAAGGAGTGGGGGCTCGTAACGTCACTGTACGTCTACTTTGTATGTTTGTAATCGCATCCACGATACAGGAGAGATTCCTAGTGCCCCACACTAGGAATCTCTAAACGTTAATAAATATATATATATATAAAAAAAAATCCTAATAAAAGTTTCGTTTTTATTCACCCCTGCATTTCTATCCACCCCGTTTTACAGTAATTAAAGTTCGGAAAAAAAAATACCGCCGTCGGCTACAAATTTTCAATATTTTCATACAATATCCAGCTTCGCCCCGCTCAGCAGGAAGTTGAACTCGGCTCCTCTGATCACGCCCTTGTCCAGTAATATCCTGGCGCAGAGTAGGAACGCGAACAACAACTTGTGTCGCTCGAACAAACTGCGGCACACGTTCTGGTACAGGAGGAACGTGAAGTGGACTATTATCACGTCCACTCGCTCTACGATGTCCTCTGAAAATAAGATAAAAAACTCATTTTAATAGATGTTGTAACGTGCACCGTTTCCGAACGTCTCAAAATGCTTCACGCCACGCCGTTAAGTTAGCAGTGTGTGCGCCGCAAAGGCGCCGACCGAACAACCGCGTCCGGCGGCCCGCGCCTAATTCCTCTCTAGTTCTTCCTTCTTCCCCGGGAAAAACAATGAGACAGACGTGCGCGCTTGACCGCATCCCGAACTTTTATCCCTGTAAACTTCCACTCTGTGTCAAACTGTTTTGGTGGTTTATTGTCAATGACCCAGTTACAGCAGTTTTAGCTGTAACTGGGTCATTGACAATAAACCATGTTGTTAAAACGAGTGTGTGAACGATTTTGTATGTAACGAACCCCTAAAATGTTTATTTTTGTAAGAATTTATGTACACGGTGCTCTAACCTGGTCGCTCACCGAGTTGCATAAGTTCGGCCCTGGAGTTTGCCAATAAGCGATGGAACGCAGCATTCTGGGCGTAAAAATACGACAGAATTTGAAACACCACGCTGCGTTCCAAAACGGGAATAATGGACGAGGGTAAGAAGGCAGGTCACGTGAGCCGCATGCAATGTGAAGCCGCGTATCCACTTGGCAACATTTGACGCGCGACATGATGCCCATCATGTTTAACGGCAACGAGCAACCCTTATTAAGTATCGTTTTCATATTGTGCGCCAGCTGGCGCTGTTGCGCAACGTTACCGAACAGGTTGAGCGTCATTTGTTGCGCGTCAAATGTTGCCTAGTGGATACGCGGCTTTAGCGATGGGCAAGAGTGTCCCGCAATGCGTGCCCGGAGATGGAGGTCGGCCCAGGAACAGGTGCCGAGGCGAGCTGCACGCGTGCTGCGAGGGCTGACACGAGATGGTGCGGGAAAAGCAAGGACTTGGGGGGGACCATTGCCCAGCAATGGGATAGAATAAACTAATTAAAAAAAACACACACATTTAGAAATGAGACTTAGCTTTATCCTAATTCCAACTAATATTACAAATGCGAAAGTGAATTTGTTTGTTACGATGTCACGTCTAAATGTCTTAACCGATTTTGATCAATTTTGAATATACTAGAGACGGTTGTAGGCTAAAATCTATATAAACGCGAACGAAGCCGCGGGCAAAAGCTAGTATTATATATGTCACCGGAAAATTGCAAACGTCGTAAGATTGTAAAATATCGCGTGAAATTGTAAACTATTATTTCTTAATAAGACACTGATATGTTGGAAACTATTGAATTTGGATGGGATTTATTGTACAGAAAAGGATATTTTAATAATATATCGAGAAATTATAATTTATAAAGATTTCTTACAATCTTACGGAGTCTGCAATTTTCCGGTGACATATACATCATGACCATAGGAAGGAATTCCTTTGCCTAGCAGTGAGACAGATCGGTCCCCTTACCATTGGGCTCTGTCTCGGCCATGGCCCTCACGAAGAGCTTGGCGAACCACTCCAGCGAGTACTGGTACATGGGGTCCACGTTGGCCATGTCGGACAGACAGAAGAACAGGATGGAGCCGCGCTCTGCGACCGGTACGTAGCCGCTGCGAGCTTCGTCTATTTCGAGCGAAGTGCGCTCTATGTCTTCTACTTTAATCTGTAAAAAAAAACGATAGCGTTTATTTCAAGTAAGTTGAAAATCAGGAGTTTTTAACTTTCCAGATAACAAGATGCTAAATGATAGGTACTTGTTTTTTCGGTCATTGTGATCATTTTGTTTCGGATGTTGAAGAGCAAACAAATTAGGAAATACGATTTTGAAATTTTATAGTTTAACATGAAATATACCACATGATTTAAGGCCTCGGTGCTAGTTTTATAACGTCCTCGTTTGCGTTAACATGAACGCTTGCTTACCTATGACAAATTGTATGAAAAAAAAAAAAGGTTTTCCCTTATCGTCACCAGACAGCGCATATTAAGTTTCAATACAAATTAACGTTTACGCTAACGCGATCGAGAAAGTTAAAAAAACGCACTAAGGCCACTGTACTGTTGCACACACGTTGAGTAAGTAACAATCTTCTTCTATGACGTTCCTCACTACTGCTGAGGATCGTGATCATATACGATTTTAGCACCAAAAACAAAAGACGCCAGTTCTCGATGAAGCCATCCACGGCGATCCGCCATCTTGTCGTCGGTCCACCTTCGAGTATTATATTTACTTGTGACCGTAGGGTAAGGCATCGTCTAAATATAAAGCGATCATCGCGCGAAAACATGATCGTCGCGTTCATTTGTATGGCAAACGCGAATGCGACTTGGCCATACAAATGGGTGCACTATTTCGTATTAGTGCGTACGAGCCTTCTTTCTAGATGGTTCTTTGATGTTCTACTCACAATAATTTCAGCGCTCTTAATCTTGATGGCTTCCAGCGTCAGAATGAGCGGCAGGTCGTCAACAGGCGAGCCCTCACTATTAGACAGGCCGTACAGAATATCTGCTTGCATCTCGGCGAGCTGCGCCGCCATCTGCGCTCGTGACACTATTAGTTGTCCACGGAGTTCTTCCAGATCGGGGCGTTCTTGGGCTACTACCGTGGACAGCAATTGTTCGGCTAGACCACTGCACACAGTTAAAATATAATTAAAATTGTTCGAAAAACGAACGAGATACAACTATTGATCTGTCTCTCTCGCGAAGACGCCGTTTTCTAAGGCAGTTGTATGGGCGACATGGTATTTGACGTAAGAGTTCGTATCGGACTTCTCTTCCTAACCGTTATCTTTGAAGCTTTCTAACTTCATCGGCGATCAAGGTATTTTCAAAATGATTTCATATTTGTTTACGAGTATTTCATTTTGGGAATAAAAAAATCATATCCCTATTGGGAGAATGTTCTGTAAATGGTCGGATTGTCTGAGAAAATAATACGCTTCTTCAAAGCAAACAGCATAATTCTATTAAAGATACAAAAAATGCGAAACTGAGGTTGTTACGCTTTCACGGATAAATCGCTAAAACGATTTTATGACTTTTAGTGGAGATAGATGGGACGCTAGAGACGCGAAAGAAAAGGGCAAAGGTTAGTCAGCATTTAACGTTCCTTTACAACTCAAGGCTCCTTTCAAGCGAAGGGGGCTGTAACCCACCAGGCGACTTAGTAGATGTCACATATCATATTTGGTTTGGGTTTATAGACGGGCGGGCGTTTTGGGGGACTGTCTTTATGTAGAACTTTGACGTTCAAAAAGTGCTGGCACTCAGCCTAATTTGAATAAATGACTTTTGATTTTGATTCAAAACAACCGGTTTAAACGTTTTAAATAAAATGTTGTCGTTTTAAACTCCAAATAAATCGTTTTAAACGGTTGAAAACTCGTCTACAAAAATAATAGAACTGTTTATGTGCATGTGTGTGGAGGTTAGGCGAGCTGGCAACGTTGCGTCGAGTCACGAGTGACGATGACAACGAGAGTTCGAGAGTGTGAGTTTGGTTTTAAACCGAATCAAATTGATTATTTGTATCGTTTAAAAACAATGAAAAAAAAATATTTACCAATAAAGAGTTTTTAACTTATCAATAGTTTTTATAACTTAGGTAGGTAATACCTTCGCTTGATCGGACGGACCAACTAGAACTAAACCCGCTAAGTATATCAATATCAGTATACCACTAAAGAGTGCCCGTGGAGTTTTTTGCACGTTCTTCTCCATAGAGATCTACGCTTTGAAACGTGCTAATAGCTTCATCTCTTTTGACTGACCAACCTTGACAATTCAAAAGTGCCTGATAATGGTTTATTTGAAATAAATGCTTTGACTTTGACTTTGAACGCATCCACGATACAGAAGAAATTCCAAGTGTGGGGCAACGTATTAAAAAAAATATCTAAAATTATCTATTGAGCAACTAAAAACATCACATTTTTAAGATCTGTTGATCTTAACCTGGGCACCAGTGCGAAGTTGACGACCATGACCTTGACAGAGGTCTCCGGCTTATACTTGGGGTTCGGCAGCTTAGTCGTTATGTACAGCCTAAAGCCGGCCATGTACGGGATTAGGGAGTCGCCTAACTTCAGCACCAGCTGACCAGCTTGTCTGAAGTATTGACGCTAGAATGGAAAACAAATATTTGCTGAATGAAGAAAATAATTAATTTAAACTAAGCATTTAAAAAAATATTTATAAATAGCTGTTATATCTATTTGACCAACTTCAAAAAAGAGGGTATTCTGTAGTAACTTCTAGGTATATCTTTATGTATGTACAGCCTGAACTTCATTGTTTATTTACAAACAGATTTTATTTCTCAATCTTTTCTTTAGCCTTCCCCTATTCGACCAAATAATATTCACCAACCTCTTTTTTTTTCAGGATGGGAATTCAGCAAATGACTTCTTCCGCTCTGGGTGGAACGGAAGGGCGTGTCAGACTCTTACAGACTAAAACCAATCCGTGTTCCTTCTAAAGCCCTTTGCGATCCAGGGCCGCAGTGACATAATTTGGTATCACATTGTCACCTCCTTCCTCACCATATCATCTTTCACACAATTCATCGTTTCTTTGGTCTTCTTCTAACAATAGAGTATTTGTCTAAAAAAATCTAAGTAGTCCTTTATTTAGATTTTTTTTCTTTTGTCACGTAAACAAAAAATGATGACGATACAGTGCGTTGAAAACTCGTGTGACATCACTTACCAGTACACTTTTAATTGAAAAGTGACGTTACAAGACTCCACTCCTAATCTTCGATGCGTTTTAATCCTCGTAATTTTTTATTGATTTGATAAAATAAAAAATACATATCCAATATTTTTCGATAATGTAACTGACGGACTAAATATAATCATATTTCTTTAACCCAGGCAACATCACTAATGGGACATAGTCTGAACCGCACCACAGTCACACCGGGTGTTCGATGGATCAATACTCAACAGTCATTCTTACCTTTAAAACAGGATCTAAAGCCGGGTCCAGTTCAGTCCCAACGTTCTCTAAAAGGATCGGTTTACCGAACCTCAGTGCAGACTCAAAATTCCTCAGAAGATCTCTGTCGTTTGGCTTGCACACTACCAAGCCCTCTATTTTGCCCTGAAATAAGATTTATATTATATACTTCGTTACAGCAAAAAAATTGTTTGTGGAGATAACACAAACTATTTTTTTGGGTACAGTAGCGGTCTTATCGCTTACAGCGATATCTACCAGACAATCTTTAAATAGGTAGGTGGTAGGGTAGGGTAGGGTATGTAGGTAAGTAGGTAGGTAGTAGGGTAGGTAGGTTAGGTAGGGTAGGGTAGGTAGGATGGGTAGGGTAGGTAGGGTAGGTAGGATAGGTAGGTAGGTAAGTAGGTAGATGGTAGATTCGGTAAGGTAGGTAGTCAGTTGACGGGAGCAAAGCCACGGGCACAGCTTGTATACAACAAATACATACATAGGCCTAACAGCTTGACACAGCTTGACAAAGGCGGTGCGTAGATGGGCCTCTATCAATTACGTACAGCAGTTTGGTTCCGGCTGTGATTCGTAGACTTTAAAAGTCGTTACAAGTAGTCAAAATCCCGAAACTAGTCTTGCCAGGAGGTATCGTAGTAGCGTGAACTACAGGTATTCAGCTGCGTCAAGTCTGGAAGTCTACCCCAACATAGCATATACAAAGGCATCACCCATAGGTAGACTAGTAAAGATTGCCTCCGGCGTTGTTAGGCGTGTTAAGTAAACAAACATATTTAAGAGTATTTAAGAGTCGCAACATTTTATTTTAGTTACTTTTTGTACAAAATATTTTAGTTTTGTATAATTTATGGCACTTGTGGGCTGCAGCTGAAAATCAGCGTCAGGTGGTATAACCATGTGTTGCCATCTGGCATTATGCTGAGCTGAGGCCCTTTGGCATTGTTGGTTTTCAGTATTTATTTTGTTTAATTTTATGGTGTTTATGTTTTTTTAAAATGCCAATAAACACAATTTTCTTTCTTTCTATCTTGGCAGGCCGTTTTGCGCGAATGTGACGCATTTTCCTAACTTGAATAACTTTTGTAAATTTGTTTATTTTATTTTTTGGTAGGCGTCATGCTTGTCGCAAATAAACTCTTTTTCTTGCTTTCTTTTGGCAAATGATATGCAGATGAGATGAGGTATTTTGAAAGCTTTAAAATAGGCTTGTTTTATTTTTTGCTAGCCTAATTTATGTACAACGGTTGGGCAAAACAAACCATTTTCTATAACTCTCCTCTGCGATCTGTGGCCAAATTTGACCAGAAAACGTGATCGAGAATGAATTAAACAGTTTTTTTGAGGTACCTATTGTCTTATTTGTGACATGACGCGCAACTTAAACATGATAACTGGCAAACACATCTATCTGCTGTTGATAAGGTTAAAATTAACGATGTTATTTAAATTTAAATAAATTTAACTTTATGATTAATTGGTGTTTAATTTAATTTATTTATATTTTAAAAATTGAATTAATTTATTTATGGATGAAATTTTAATTTATTGGTTTTAATTTAATTTCTGAATTTTAATGTAATGTATTTGTTTGACATAATTATTTTAATTTTATTATTCATGTTGTGTTGTCCGATGTAATGTTTAGGTATTTTTAATGTTACTGTGCAATGGCTGTAAATTACCTGAATATTTGAATTTATTATTATTATAAGGGCAAGACACAGAGATTAATACAAATATATAATCACCATAGCTCTGATCCACTTGTTGGCTTGCGTTTGAGGGTCGATGATGAGCGGCCATCTCCGCGAGTTGAACATCAGCACCGCTGACTCAACGGACATCGGGTCCCGAGGCAGGCCGTACATCTGCCATGTCCTGAAGTAATGAAACTAAGTAAACATGTATAATGAAGTAATGAAAGTATGTAAACATGTTTACTGAAGTAATGGAACTAGGTAAACATGTTTACAGAAGTAATGAAAGTAAGTAAACATGTTTACTAAAGTAATAGAAGTAAGTAAACATGTTTACTGAAATAATGAAACTAAGTAAACATGTTTACTAAAGTAATGAAACTAAGTAAACATGTTCATTTAGAAAAGAAAAATGCTATGGGGCATGATGGAATGATGTGATGGAATGATGGATGGATAGAGGTGATGATGGCATTATGATGGTGGCATTTAATCGAACATTGGTTTTAGTTTTATTATTCCTGTTGAAAATTTAGAAAATCTGAATCCAGTCTTGCCAAGAAGTACCGTGTTACTCAGTTAATGGGTTGTGGAGGTCTGGTAGACAGTCGCTTCATGTAAAATACTGTTATTCAGATGAATCCGGCTTGACTGGAAGCCGACATACTCGTAGTTGGGAAAAGGCAAGACAGATGATTCCTGTTAAAAATTTAAGCAAAGTGGATTTTTATTGAATTAATGAAGTGAAATTATGAGCAAAGTTACCCGCGGAAACCACATTTTCTTCTGGAATTAAAAACTCAGTATGGTTGTTTGATAACAAGTGCGACACCATAACAAATATTTATTCAAAGAATGCAGCAACCCGGAACTGCCTGATAGTTGATATTCGGAGTGTTGTACATGTTCAAATCGCACGGAGAACTTTGCTTGCGCGATGCAGGATTTCGATGTTAGTTCGTCGTAGATGGCGCTGCGATTATTTTTGTTGCCGTACAAATTTCGCTTCTTTGTTTTCCATGTGGCGGCATTGATGCCGCTACAATCTCTATGGTTTATTTTTGAATTTATTTTCACAATAATTTCAACGTCAATTTCAATAAAATC
>NDFZ01004465.1:26091-93164 GCA_002192655.3 Mamestra configurata
GAAGAGTTTGACACGCCCTTCCGCTCCACCCAGAGCGGAAAGAAGGTGGAAGCGGAAGGAGGAAAAATGGTAGAACACCATTCAAAGGTGTTGCTATTTGGATCAAATTCTGGGAAGACATGGCCAACTAAAGGAAAGTGCTAATTTTTAACAAATTACTATTAAAATAGGTTTTAGGTTCAAGAACAACTTTATTTGTCATAAAGAATTGCGTACATAATTCACTTACTGAGAAACAATATCTAAAACTAAAATTAATAATTAGAGCGCACAGATGTACGTATATAGAATAACAAAGCAAAACAGCAAAGAAAACACAAATGTGGGTATACTGATAACATAAACTTGATCGTAAGTTACCCAAACAAATGAATTTGAATTTACTAGATTAATTTATTAGCAAGTTTATTATTAATCTTTAGTTTATTGTTCCATTAAAATATATATTAGGGACATACATGGTTTTCGTTTAGTTCGGTTTTAGATTTCTGACTAAACCTACCTACCTAAACCGTAACTGATATTTTTATGAAGTAGATTTTTTAAAATTTTATCAGATGAGATTTATTTTTTCAAAATTAAAAAAGTGTTTTGCTTAAAATGAGCACTTTCCTTTAGTTTGCCATATGTAATTACTTCCCAGAATTTAATCCTTATTAGCGACACTTCAGTGTTTTTCGATATTCCTCATAGTTTCGGACTTGGCCATACACTTTAAAAAATCAATCGACAGGATATTGATAGAAAATAAATAAACATTTATGTTTACATTCTAAAATACTAAATGACGACCGCAGTACTCACCGTGTCAGTGGCGATCTGCGCGATGACCTGTCTGGTCTCTTCAGCCGCCTTTTCCATCAACGGCTTCAGTTCAGCCAACTCGATCTGGAGCTCCTTCACTTCTACCTCTGTCTGGTTCAACTTGAATAATCCTGGAAATATTATTGTCGTCGTATTGGTTTTTGATAAAAGAAACGGATAGATATAAAAAATTGCTACGATGACTTTTTAGTGGACAGAATTTTAAAGGATTTTTTCGGATTATTTCCCAAAGTTGAAAGTACTAGAGACCAATTCCCTTCCCAATGACAGTTTAGTGTTGTTAAAAAGGTTAAATTTAAAGGGTTTTTTGTCTGCGAAAAATCGGGGGTAAGTTTTCCAGGAATAAAAAATTAAGATCTGGAATGGGCTCTTCAAGCCCAATCCAAAGAGCCCAAACTAGGCTGGTTTAGGACATCAGGTGCCAATTTTAGACAAGCAGCCGCCATTTTGGACGCCATCTTGGAAAACTTACTTCCAACGTAACTCCGGACTCGTTGGTCGCAGTGAGCTGTCATTTTCACAGTAATACTTGGAAACGCAACGCCCTTCCTATCCACCTAGTTTTAAGGGTTTTGGCGCTGGGGAATTTCAGGGTCCTGAAAATCTTTTCGCGAGCTAGGGCGGGTTGAGCCAGACCAGATAAGTCCAAACATGGACTTTTACGGTCACTGAGAGGGTAGTTAGGCCGGGTTTGGAGCTGACTTTGACAGTTCTCGAACTGTCAAACAAATTTTCAGACTCGGGTAATTCCTGAACTAAGGGTCGTGGAGCGCTCGGGTTTTCTTTGGGGACTTTGGTCTACATTTCCCTACCTAGCTAGCACCTTTTTAAGGGTTTTCAGGATCTGAAAATTTTCAGCTTGAAAACAATACGGGAGGATAGATTGCGTCGGGACCGATCAGGCGAGCCCAAGCACGGTAGTGTTTGGACTATCGGTGCCGGGGATATTAGCAAGTAATCGTGTTCTAGGCGCCATCTTGGACTGGCAACCTAAACTTCAGGCAGCTATATCTCGGGAACTCTTTAGGCTGGAGTAGCCGTGTTTGGGTTCATCGGAAAGGGCTCGGAGGGACCTATCCCCTGGTCAGTAGAGATTGACTCTACGTAGAGTTTTTTTTTATCATTTCTTACATAAAAATCTGTCGATGTGAGACGGACCTAAAGAGACCTTGACACCAGACAGAGGTCTGCAATTAGCTTATAAAGAAATTTTACTCAATACTTCTTCATAACTGTACTTTTGAGATCTGTATTAGGCCCGGTTTGGACCTAGATAAATACCGGAACATAACTGGATCGGAATTTGGTCTGTATCGAAGCCGGATCGGACCGGAACTGCTCCTATTCTTATGAACCAAGCCTTTTTTTGGGGTGCTTGAGAAACTCTGACTAGTTTATTAAAATAAACAACACATCATTTCCTCTATTCCTCTTCTTTACAAAATTTATTTTATTTTTATTCGCTATATATTTTTTTTGCTATATATTTCGTTTTGTCATCAGTCAAAGATTTTTACGATTATATCGACGCATCCCTGTGATTAAATAGGTAGAATGTTCGGAATCAGAACGCCGGCAAAGAAAATGACGAAAACTCGCGGATCCCCTGAAAATAACGAGAGGGCTGGGCCCTCGACGACACCGACGCAATCCTCAAATGTGAGGAGCATAGGGGAATGGGAAGCGGGGCAAAATCCGCAAAAATCACCAAACTCGCCTCAAAAAACCCAACCGTCAGCATCAACGAAGGCAAAGCCAAAAGGCTGTCACAATTGAAGACAAACCAGTGGCACGCCGACTATCTACAGAGATCACCATCAGCTCCCCTAAACAAAAAAGGGAATACCCCGACAGATTGACTGAAGCACGCGCCTGTATTAGATAGGCAAAAACAGCCCTAGGAGAATCCTGGAACCTAAGAGCTGAAATCAAAACAGATGTAACACAGGTGGTGGAACGACTGTTCCAACTAGTGAAGGAGGCTGAAGCCGTGAAATCGACAACTAAGACCAGATAAACAGAAGGGATATAGGCAGAACCGACTTTACAGGAAAATTGCGAAGAAAAGCAAGGCCATCTGACTCGGTTAATAGAACAACACGCAGCACTCCTTCAAGAAAACAATCACAATATGGAAGAATTAAGGAAAGAATTAGAGATTAACAGGAACCAAGTAGAAAATAGAGTGACGTACGCCCAAATAGCAGCCACCGAACCCAAAAAACCAACACCTGAGCACTCAGCTCTCCACTCAATAGTGGTAGCCTCGACCGACCATTTGGAAACCGGAGACGAGGTTATAGAAAAAATTAGGGAAGCGGTGAACGCAAAGGACGGTTTCATTAACGTGGACCGAGTCAGAAAGGCCAGAGACCGAAAGGTAATAGTGGGGTGTAGAACGCAGGAAGACAGGCAAAAGGTCAAAGAAAGACTGATTGTGGGGGGGAACCCTATAGTGGAAGAGATGCAAAACAAAGACCCGTTACTTGCTTTGAAGAACGTCTTCAAATATAACAAAGACGAAGACATAAAGCAAGCATTCAGAAAGCAAAACGGAGACCTCTTCAAAGACCTGAAGAGTGAGGACGATAGGATCGAAATCCTGTTTAAGAGAAACACCAGAAACCCCCACCCACCCCACACCCACCATATGGTACTGAGAGTGTCGCCGCAGCTGGCCGCACGACTTGGACGTCATACAGTGCCCAGAACTCACTACGAATAACATCGTGGTAGTGAGGATCCGTTCCAAAGCTTGGGAAATCGCAGTAGCTTCTTTTTACTTCGAACCGGACCAGCCCATAGAGCCATACTTGGAACAATTACGAACGACGGTAGAGAAAGCTGGGCCAAGTAAACTGCTCATTGGAGGCGATGCCAATGCAAAGAATACCTGGTGGGGCAGCATCGTAAATAACACCAGGGGTGTAGACATGTCCGGGACCCTGAAGGAGTCAGATATGCAGGTACTGAATAAAGGGAATATACCCACATTTGACACAATAAGGGGCAACACGAGATACAGCAGCTTTGTCGATTTAACAGCTTGCTCAACGGATCTGCTGGGTCTCGTGGAAGACTGGACAGTTGACCAAGGGGTGACGTAAAATTAACCAATCAATGTATCTGACAATATATACATATTATGATGAAATATCTCAAAAATGTAGGTGAAGTGATCTTGAAGTCAACTGTCATTCCACCGCTATGAATTGACAGCTCACTTGACCTAAGTTTTGAGCGCGTTGGACTCGGTAAGGATCATACGTAGGCGCCCAAAATCTCCAGTAACGGCATGGGTGTGACGTAGTAGATGCGGTTCAGTTGTACCTCATCATCAACTCGCCTATTGCAGTCCACAACTGGACAATGGCCTCTCCCGAAATATACAACACCCTGGTCTACAGTTTTTAAAGACGTCTGTGTAGATACGCGATCGCACAACTATGTATTTGTTCATTAATTCTCCTTTTTCGCCATCGGTAAGCTGTCGATTTTTCCATAATGATAAGTTTACTAGTTGCCGCTGTCGATTGTCGAAAATTATCCCAAGGAAACATATTCCCGGCATAAAAAGTATCATATGTGTTATTCCAGACTATAATCTACCACTGTGCCAAATTTCATCAAAATCCATTCAGTTGTGTTTACGTGAAAGAGTAACAAACAAACATCCATCCATCCATACTTACAAACTTTCGCGTTTATAATATTAGTAGGATGTATCGGAGAGAACCAAAGACTACTTACTCTTTTTCTCGAAAAACAAAAACACAGTTCTCGTTGGATTGACCATGGAGAACGAAGGGCCAAAAAAGCTAGTTGTGAATGTTATAACCTTCAACCTATCCCGGCGAACTTCGTACCGAATCATAATTAACTTTTCATGTATCAGAAATGGCGTTGCGTACGAATTATTTTATGAGTTTTTTTTGTGAATTTTTCCGATGTGTTAATAGTTATTCTGCTATTCGAGGCAGAGACAAATCTAACAAACTAAAGTTCTTCAAAATCGTTCCAGTCGTTGTTGAGTAATAAATAGTGTAACTAATCCGCCTTTGTTTAACATCGCTATTAAAAAATAGGGGTTGGTGGTAGAAGGGTGCAAATTTAGGGTTGTATGTACTTTTTAATGACGATAAATAAATTTAAATTTAAAAAAAATGTCCAAAATATTAAATTGTGGGTTGGATCACGTAGGGTTATGAAATATAGTTTACGTCCTATTCTCAAACCTACTGAATATACACACAAAATTTCATAAGAATCGGTCAAGCCGTTTCGGAGGAGTTCGGTTACAAACACCGTGGCAAGGTAAATATACTCTACCTATTCCGATCTCTGGTCATGACCTTCTCGACTATATTTATTGTTTTGTTTGACCTGTTTTGAGCGCGTTCGACTCGGTGAGGATAGCCTTCTGCTTCTTGCGGAACATCTCGGCGTAGGCGCCCAGCATCTCCATGTACGACATGGGAGTGACGTAGTTGATGCGGTTCAGTTGCTCCTTGAAGCGCTCGCTCGCTTCTACCACAGATTGATGGGCGTAGCAGCATACAGACTGGTGATAAATATATATTTAACGTCAGCCCTTTCACGCCAAATGTGAAAGGTACTTCACGCCGGAATAGCTGCTCAAACTTTATCAAGCACAAGTTCGATCATGTATGGAGTACTGCTCAATGACCTGCCCAATAGGGCAGCCTAGACCTAGCCTTTTCCCCGCTCTATTGGGGTCGGCTTACAGTCAAACCGGATTCAGCTGAATCCGGTTTGACTGTACCGGTTGTCATTTGTAGATTTTGGGCAGTCGTTACGGATTATCAGAAGCCAGGAAATGTGCTCCAGTCTTGCAATTCTTAAAACACAAAACGGTACTTCTGTACCATTTTTCCCCATTATGTGNGATTGGTCCCGGTTGTCATTTGTAGATCTTGGGCAGTCGTTACGGATTATCAGAAGCCAGGAAATTTGCTCCAGTCTTGCAATTCTTAAAACACAAAACGGTACTTCTGTACCATTTTTCCCCATTATGTGGAGATCAGATAAGTAATTGCTTCTTGTCTTCAGTTGCATCCGGCTAGACTGGAAGCTCAACATAATTGGGAAAGGGCGAGGCATAACTTTTCTGTACGTTTACTAGTAAAACATGTGACAAAAGTAAAGTAAAAATTTACAAAAGTATCATTTCGGCAACACTGACACACTGCTACGTCAGAGAACAACGCTGCGTCGTCGCAGTGCGGTGCGTTGCGTCACCGTGTGGCACCCTGTCCGTCGAAATCATTGCGTTGTGATGACGCAACGCACCGGAAACGCGGGTAGGTTTCAAGCAGTACTAACCACCATAGCATCGATGATGTCATCGGAAGCCACCGTGAGCTCGCCCATTGTCTCGAAGAAGTGGTGCGCCACAGACTCCAGCGCGGTCTTGGGCCACTCGCTGAACCAGTCGATGGTGCAGCAGTTCACTAGCGACGGGAACTGGCGCAGGCGCGCGCGGAATATCTGCGGATAAACGAAAGAAAATAGAACCCTTTGCATGGTGGTAATGCACCATTTAAGTTACAGAAAATATAGATGAAGAAAACACTCCATAGGGTGACACAATGGGCGGCTTTAACGCTATCTTCAAAATAAAACCTTTGGATGGGTTTTAAAGTGAGAAGGAAAGACAGTACTGTACATAAGTAAATATAACGTCTTTAGCTATGGAATAGTGTATTTTAATATATAGAAAATTGACAATTCTATTTAGTCCGCCCGTTAGATTTTCATTAAAATATGGACGTGTTTTGAACGTGAACTCTATAAACACAAGGTTCAATTAGTCCCTCACCTCTCCTATAGGGTTCATAACGACCACGATGTTCGTGTTACTCCGCACTCGACGCTGGTAATGTGCAAACAGGTTGGTCTTAGCGGCTTGACGACTCATCTCCACAGGAAATAAGCTAAATACAACCTGAACTCAATAACACAAGGTTGAATTTAGCCCTCACCTCCGCACTCGACGCTGGTAGCATGCGAAAAGGTTGGTCTTAATGGCTTGCAGACTCATCCCCATGATGTAGGAAACTACCTTAATACAGCCTGAAAACACAAGGTTTAATATAATCCCTCACCTCTCCAATAGGGCTCATAACGACCACGATGTGCATGTTACTCCGCACTCGACGCTGGTAGCACGCGAATAGGTTGGTCTTAGTGGCTTGAAGGCTCATCTCCATGACAGCATGGCGGACTGCTTGGTAGATCTTGTCCAAATCTTCGACTTCGTAAATGTTCGGGACGTCGCCCGAACTTAGAATGTTGTTTAGGTCTTCGAGGAAGGATTCCATTTTTATCTAAAATGCGAATGCAAGAACTTAATGGGGCTAATCCGAAATTAATTGAGATGAAGGAACGGTGATGGGCAAACAATAATCAAATCATTTCTTTAACACGTTAATACATTCGATTATTTGATAGCAGTCGTTGATTGACAGATAATGGTGTTCCTTCAAATGAACTCATGGGTTCTTAGTACAAAATATTATCTTTAAAAGTTTTTATGAATAAAGCTGTTAGAATTTAAAATCTGCTAAGCAGTACTTAAACTAAGCATATGGTTAGATTTTTTTCATGATCAAGCCTCAAGGCCTATGATCCTTCATTCTTCAAAGCAAGAGAAAACGGCATCGTCTTCACGTTTCATCGCTGACACCATCCATCGCTTACTATTCTGCTGAGAGGGCGGGGCCATCACGATGACGCAGCTAGTGGAAGGGATAACGTGATCTGAGCGGCGCGCTGCAGTATCTCGGTCACTTTTGCTTGGGCGCTCGGATGCGACAGATCTTCTTGTTATGGGGACAGTAGATTTAAAATTCGGTTAAACGGTGTTCTATGTATTTGATCATTTTTAATTTAATTAAATAATAAGTTTTTAGGTTGATTCGTGTTTTCTTTTTAAAAAATCAATTGAGGTCCCGATCCTTAAGATCAGAAGTGGGATTCGAATAATTAGAGTACACGCAACGTTAATCGTTCGCCATCTTTTTAACCGTAAATAGTGTTAGTTTTTTGTAAAATTGTTTTGACACATGTTAATAATTTCTTGATTTATTGGTGTGCGTTTTTATAGTTGCCACGTGGTAATAATCTTATCGTTTATAGTTCAAGTACGTGTTACCAACCACGTGTTAATTATTTTATTCGCTTATACTTTACGTAGTGTGTCGTGATAATAATGTCGAGTCGCGAGCACATGCCGCGCGAATTTTCATCTAAGCATAAATCTCGCAAGTACCGTCATGACTCGCATACCCGCCGCGAAGCTCGTGCAAGACGCCGAGATCTGCTATGCGTCATCGTGATAGATCCGAAAGTTTTGAGAGTCCACGTAGGCGCCGCGATAGTTCTTATGAGCGTCGGAACAGCCCACGACACGACCCACTAAATACTTTATCGATTGAACGCTCTGGAGGATAGGTTACCCTCAAATGCAGTACAGATCTCTACTTCCAAGTCGTCGCATCCTTGCGTTAGAAGCTACACGCCCTTGCTAGCTTCAGCGGCCGCTTACACACCTGGCGCCGCGTCTTGGAAACACCTGCTACGGATGGACTCGCGACTGCTGAGCCATCGCGTGAGGCTGACGCTGCGTATAGGATTGTTGGCGCACTTTCCTCGCTTATTCAAGTAAGATCTAAACATTACTATATATCGAATGTTGATCCATGTGTGCATGACTTTGACGTGTGGTGTGCGGAAGTGGACCAGGGACGCGTATTATGTCACTGGGATGATCGGGAATGCCTAGGGCGTATTGGCGGCTGCTTGCGTGGTGATGCTAAGACGTGGCTCAACGATTGGGGCTCAATGACAGATCGTGGGCTTATTTTAAAGCCGATTTCCGGTCATTGTGTCCACGTGAAGTTGATATGGCCACAGTGTTATATGAAGTTATGTGTACGAGTTCCAATAAATTCACCAAGTTTGCCGAGCATGCGCGAAAATCCTTGTTAAGATTGAACATCGTTAAGGGGCTCTCGGATGAGTTGAAGACCGCTATAGTGATCCGAGGCATTTCTGATCCCCAAGTTAAGGCCGTGACCACCAACGCTAAGCTGCAGTCAAAGGATCTTGTTGAATTTTTGTCGGTATACATAAAGCCTAAAAATACACCTGCTACTACTACTACCAACAATCCTGTTCGCACGTCAAACCAAAATAATCTCGATCCGCGTAAACGCAAGGCCTCCATGCAGTATGATCGATTGACCTGCTTCTCATGCGGAAATGTAGGTCATAAACAGCATAACTGTCCAAAAAAATCGAAGTCGACTGAAAAAAATTCCAACTCGCAATCAAAAGCTGAGTCCGCGAGCTCTAATTCACAAAGAAGTTCTTCTAAACCAATAAAAACATGTACATTCTGTAGAAAAAGTGGACATTCCGTTGAGACTTGCTTTATTAAAGAACGTGTCGAGTCAAAATCGAACAACACCAATAGTTCGAGTGTTGTAAACATTTGCTCCGAGTCTCCTCCAGACAAAACAATGTGATGCCTGCTGTTATTCAGAGAGTGCCCATTGATGTTTTAGTCGATTCTGGTTCTGATATATCGCTTATATCTGAACCTGTGTTGAAGCATTTTAATTTAAATAAGATTGCTACTTATCGCCGCATGCGAGGTATTGGAAGCCAGGACATAGAATCCATTTCTTATGTGAGTACCGTCATTGAATTTCCTGAACTAGAGGTAGATTTGTATGTTGTCCCTCCGGAATGTATTCAGGCACCGATATTGATAGGCACTGATGTTTTAAATCGAAGCGGGGTACGTACATTCGAACTAATGACTCTCAACGTTTAATTAGGGTGCCGTATGTAAACAACGTATCGACTGTGGAGTTCGCCAAAATAAAAACACGGGTACTATGGAGATAAAACTTAGTAGTGACATACCCATAAACTACCGACCCTATAAACTATCTGCGGACGAAAAACGTCGCGTTCGCGAGATAATAAATGACCTGCTAGGCAAAGGCGTGATCCGCGAGTCTCACTCCGACTACGCTAGTCCTATCATCCTCGTTAAGAAAAAAGATGGGGCTGACATCCTGTGCGTCGACTACCGGGCACTAAACGCTGTCACTATCAAGGAGAGATTTCCATTGCCGCTAATAGACGACCATATTGATAGGCTGGGTAGTTATAGGTACTTTACTAGTTTAGATATGGCGACAGGTTTCCATCAGGTTCGGATGAAGGATGATGATTGTATTAGTAAAACAGTGTTTGTAACACCTCAAGGGCATTAAGAATACTTAAAGATGCCGCATGGGCTCGCTAATGCCCCTGTCGTTTATCAGAGAATTATCTCCAAAACTCTGAAGAGCCTGATGGATAATACCGGCAAAGTTCTTATTTACATCGACGATGTGTTAATTATGTCAAACTCCGTCAGTGAAGGTTTGAAAACTTGGAGCGAGGTGTTAAAAACACTCACCGATGCGGGATTTTCAGCAAATCTTAAAAAAATTACGTTTTTGGATACCGAACTTGAATATTTAGGCAGACTTATTTATTGGACATGGTCAGGTTAGGCCGAGTCCAAGTAAGACTGAAGCCTTAGTCAAGTCCCCCAAACCCTCTAATGTAAGAGAGGTTCGCCAGTTCCATGGGCTAGCAGGTTATTTTCGTAGGTACGTTGCAGGGTTTGCCTCGAAAACTGCTTGTATTGCCAAACTGCTCAGAAAAGGCGAGCCTTTCATATGGGGCGCGGAAGAGGAGGCAGGAGAGGCCGTCTTAGAAGATTTGTCTGCTGAGAGGGCGGGGCCATCACGATGACGCAGCTAGTGGAAGGGATAACATGATCTGAGCGGCGCGCTGCAGTGTCTCGGTCACTTTTGCTTGGGCGCTCGGATGCGACGGATCTTCTTGTTATGGGGACAGTAGATTTAAAATTCGGTTAAACGGTGTTCTATGTATTTGATCATTTTTAATTTAATTAAATAATAACTTTTTATGTCAGTTCGTGTTATCTTTTTAACAGGTTCCCTGTCCCCATATAACAAAGATTTTTCATGACGTAATGTCCAGCACTTTTTTTTTAAATTTCGCTTCTGTTAGTTATTTAAAAGGTATATAATGTGTTTTGGAAACATGTCAGAGGTGTTTTAGATGTAAAAAACGTAAAAAAAAACGTGATGCACATATGATTCATGAGCGTAGTGGATGATTTTAAGATTCCTAAGTCCCATGAATCATATATGGTCCGACTCATATATGATTCATTGGACGTATAGGAACAATATTTCAGTACTACGTTCAGGTGTCAAATATGATGCAATGATTTATTATCTGTAGTGTTTTGGCACATTTCTGTCAATCAATGTGACAGAAATGTATCAAAACCTGTGTAATTATCTCTTTTTGGTTATAATTTATTGTTGTTTTTATTACGAAGTGTTATAAAACGATATAACCTATATAAAAATGAGTTCGAGGAAAAAATATACGGCGCAGCAAATACTCAGAATTTTAGAAGAATCTGATCAAGACGGAGATTTTAGTGATGGAAGCGATGAGTTATATCAGCCTGATTATGAAGAAATAGATGACGACGAATCTTTTGGAGTTGACGAGTTGGGAGAGGAGTATACTGAGGTTGAAAATCAAGGCGAAACTCTTAGTGATATTGAAGCAGAGGTTTCCATGTCTGGGCCTGTTTCAGCGGTACCTGGAGATGGATCGGCAATAGAGGATGATCAGGAGAATCACTCGGCTGCCCGTGATCAACTGAATGATGATCAGGACACTGGAAGTCATATATGGGTAGAAGATATATTACCAATAGGAAGGGAACCATTTACAGGCAGATCTGGCTTACAAAATGTTGAGGCTGTATCTAATGAAGAAGGTAAGATAACCATAGAAAAGATAATGGAGTATTTCTTGTCCGACGATTTAATTGATTACATGGTAGAAAGAACCAATTCCTATGCAGTACTTTTGAAGCAGGTACGGGTAAAACAATTCTCTAGAATGGCACGATGGACCGACATTGATAGGGAAACCATGAAAAAGTTTTTTGCAATCATAATGTATATGGGACTAGATAAGAAACCATCGATAGAACATTATTGGAAAATGGACCCATTATATTATACTCCTTTTATTCACGAAATAAATATGTCTTACAATCGATTTACAAATATATTGCGTTGCTGGCATTTCGAAGATGCACAACCTGATAATGACGACGTTTTATATCGCATTCAACCTTTAGTGGATAAAATGGTTGCCAAATTTCGTGAAATATATGTACCATCTGATACAATTGTTGTTGACGAATCTCAAATAAATCACCAAGGTAGACTACTAAAAATAAAGACATACAATCCAGCCAAAACACACAAGTATGGTATAAAAATTTACAAAATGTGTTCCACCAATAGTTACACATGGTCGTACGCAATACATGCTGGCACTTCTATAGAAGGTCTTGATAAACCTGGAACAATTGTTGTAAAGCTCTGTCTACCACTTCTAAATGAAGACAGATTGATAGTAGCAGATAATTATTTTACTGGGTTATCTTTGGCAAAATATTTGAAGGATAAAAAGACAGATTTGTGCGGAACTTTACGAAAGAATAAAAAGAACCTTCCCAAAGATGTCACAGCGAAAAAACTTCGTCGCGGCGAAACTATTGCAAGGCAATTGGATGCGTATGTAACTGTTCTAAAGTGGCACGACAAGCGCGACGTTTTGATGATATCAACATGCCACGGCGATGAAATGTCAAATGTTTCTTCCTGGCGTGGTGAGACTTCAAAACCGAATATGATTATTGACTATAACTATGCTAAAAAAGGGATTGATGTTGCTGATCACCTGAGTAGTTATTATTCACCTCTTAGAAAAAGTATGACATGGTACAAGAAAATTGCGCACGACCTTCTTTTTCAAGCAGCTATAGTCAACACCAGAGTTATTTATAATGAAGCTAATAATGCATCAATTACGGTTATAGAAATACTGGAAGCAATGATTCGTCACTGGTTGGGTGAGGTTGTACATAAAAAAAAACAGCAACATCAACCACCAACACCAAGATCTTCTGGACAACAAACAACAAGGACGGAAAACTTGTTCGTAGACGGTGTGTTAGCTGCTATGCAAAAAATAAAGCGGAAGGAACTCCTTTGAAAACTAAGCAAGTCAACATGGAGTGTCTGAAATGCGGCAAGGCTTACTGTTTGCAATGTTTCAATGATGCACACTCAAATCCAGGACGTGCAAATAATTAGTACGCATAAAATTCGAATTTATACTCACCTTACCATTTTTTTTTCTATTCTTTTTGTATAATTTCAATAAATTTGCTAAGATAAATATTGTTCGTTTTATTTTTCTTTATACTAATTTACTGTGTAAAATTTATTTGCACATTCATATCCGTATAAAAAAAAAAAAAGATAATTTACCTAACTTTTTAATTTTTTTCGACAGAAGACAATGTACTCCCTACGTCCCTATACTAAAATTGCATAAATCCCGCTACGTCCAACAGAAATAAGCCTTTAAACTTGGTACTAATTTTGTTCATATATGATTCATGAACTTGTCAGTGTCGGTACAAAAAGTGTCACGTGAATCATATTTGATTCATCGGACAGGGAACCTGAAAAAATCAATTCATGTCCCGATCCTTAAGAATATTATAAAGGCGAAAGTAACTGTGCCTGTCTGTTTGTATGTTATCTCTTTACTTCTTAACGGCCGAAAAGATTTAGATGAAACTTGGCACACATATTGACCAAGTCCTGGATCAGCACATAGAATACGTTTTAATCCGAGGAGTGCAATTATTTGAGATAATTTACAAGTTTCACTAGCAGAAGCTAGTGATCCTAACTGATAATATAAACGCGAAACTGGGTTTGTTTGTAACGCTATCAGGCCTGAATCGCAGAACCAATTTTGAAGAATGTTGGCACAGAGATTAATAGGATCTTTGAAACGGTTATAGGCTACTAAACGTGTGCGAAGTCGAGGGCAGAAGCTAGTCAAAATATTTAGTACGAGTCACCTGTTGCGGACATGTTCGAAAGAATCACCGCGGCCCTGGAAAGCAAAGAGCATTTGGAAAAACGCGAGTGGATGTTAGTTAGTAAGAGTGGCGGAAGGAGTCCCATTGTGCCATCTAAAAAAAAGTTACCTGCGCATCTGAGAACAAGAACACGATGCCCCTGTTGTCGGCGCCCGCCTTCAGCATGGTCTGCTTGAGGTCCTCGCGCCACTCTGAAAGGCCGTACGCCTTCGTGATCTCGATCTGGAAGCACGCCAGCTCCGTCATGTGCGCCGCGAGACGCGAAAGGGACTGACGACCTGGAAATATTAATAGAATGGGTGTTTCCGGGTAAATGTAAGCCACCAGTTGGCGCCATATATAGGCGAGAGCCGTTTCCTCTTCCTTGAAAAAGTGATGTTGAAGTCAATTTAAGTCATGTCGGAATAAACATCTACCATCTTTATACCATGTTTTTTGGCAAATAAATTATATTCTATTCTATTCGATTCTATTCTATTCTAACATTTAATCGTTAAGTATTGCAAGTTAATTTATATGAGATCATTTGTATTAAAAGGCTCTAAAAGTATGGGTTGCAATGGAATTTGAACTTTGAATGAGATATTTTTTTGAATGTTTCTAGTACCTAAGAATGTGTTCTCTTCGCTCCTTCAAAAGTTATAGTAACACGATTTACAATTTTGAAAGTTGAACACACAGAAATTCTTAAAATACAAAGTTACAGAGTAAAACGACATTTTTTATTTCGTGAAAAATAATCAAAAATGCGGGTGCGAGAGACTTCTCCTAATTTCTCAGTATTCAATTCTGACTTATTTTTTATACCTCATTACTAAACAAAATCTTGAATTCGTTCATCGGCTACCAACTCAGATCCTGAACCGCTGGTTCAAGAAGCACAAAATTCAGGAATAGAATAGAATATAAAACATTTAGTCGGCATACAGGAAAAGTCAAGGCAGAAGATGAACTGATTGACGGGGCCCGCTAATGCCAGCGCCTGCCAGGGTTGACGAATTATTCGAAAGAGTTACCGCGGCCTTGGAACGCCAAGGGCATCTGGAGGAACACGGGTGTGTAAGAGTCTGACACCCTTCCGCTCCGCCCAGAGAAGATGGAGTCATTTGATGATTTCCCATCCAAAAAAAAAAGATGAACTGATTTGATGTACTCACCGGAGCCTCCCATGCCTAGCAGCAGCGCATTGGCCATGGGCTGCCTCATGATGCGCGTGACCCTGCACAGATGCGCCACCGCGTCTTCGAACAACACCAGGTCGAGAGGAGCTGTGGTCGACAGGTTGTAGTCCTCAAGGTAATGGCTTAGTACGTCGTCCAGCTGAAATAAACAGTGTCGAGGTTTTTTACAACTTTAAGAACATAGGCGGAATTGATGCAACTAGGCATCTATAAAATCTAACCGTGGAGTTTCTTGCCGGTTCTTATTCATAGGAAACGTATAATTCGAACCATGCACTAGCCTCTAACGTTTTATAAGTGCTCTTGTAGACTTATGGGAAATATTTGGAATTTTGAGGCATTCTCTACCACTCAACCTTTAGGTTAGAAAGGCTACCATGGGGTAGGTGTACAACAAATAAATAATACTATGTACGTTTTGTGTGTTGTTTATGTTCACGTATGTGGCTTGTGGATAAGTAATAACAGCAGCTCGAGCTTCAAGGTTAAGCAATAGAGGTAGGTGTGTAGATGGATGAGTATCCATTAAATACCGATACTCCTTTCTTTTTTTTTTTAAAGATGGTAGGTCATCAAATGACTTCTTCCGCTCTGGGTGGAGCGGGCGTGTCAGACTCTTACTGACTAAAACCCATCCGTGTTCCTTCTAAAGCCCTTTACATTCCAGGGCCGCGGTGACTCTTTCGAACAAATTCCGCAACCCTGGCAGGCTCTATACCGAGACTCCTACGTAACGTGCTTTGAAAACGCTCGTTAAGGTGTTGGTCTCGGCTGTCATTTGTAGATCGATTGACGTTTATGTTAACACAATGGAGTACGTCATTAAAACTCGCACTTAGGCCATTGAGGGTTTTAACGTGGCGCTTATCAACTTATAGCGTTCTAAGCAAGCGCGCTCCAGCGTCGATCACATAATCGCTTTTCGTCAGGTGAGATTGCGTGTCAAACGTGAGCCTACTAATATTAATAATGAAGTACCTCATCCTTATCGTTGATCTCGACGTACTTCTTATCGTCGGCGCCGATGTCCATAAAGTCTCCGAACAACATCAGCCTGTCAGCTAGTAACTCATCCGGGTCCTTTTTAAATTCAGAACGAATCTTTTTTTGCACCAAACTGGAAGGTATAATTTTTTTTTTTACTTTTACTGTCCCACTGCTGGGCAAAGGCCTCCCACAAAGCTTTCCAGGTATTTGTTTCCCGAGCCACCTCTCTCTCTCAGCAGGCGTTTAAGTCATTTCACCACCTCTTCCTAGGTCGGCTTGGGCGGCGTTGCCCGTCCTCAGGCACCCACTGTATATTATTTATTTTCCCTCCTCACGTCAGCCCCTGGGCAAGAGTCTCTACGCAATGGNGCATGATTGTACAATGCTCCCTGGGCAAGAGTCTCTACGCAATGGGTTCCCAAGATGGATTTGATTAAGATGGCGCGAGAGAAGAATATTTGGCCTTTGTCCAGAAGTGGGACAGCAACGACCGGATAAAAAAAATCTTCATAGTTGGCTGAAATCTATCGTTACGTTGGTGTTTCAGTGGCATTACAACAGGCCAAAATACAATAGCGCAGTAATATTTGATATGCTTTGGTATCGGAGCATTGTGCAAAAATACCGGTGTGCCTCACACAGGTACCCTTGATATTTGTTAGTTTAATTAGCTTTAATTTATTCTCGATTGCATTTCCTACGTCCGAAGTAAATAATTTCTTTCTAAAGATAAATTTTAAAAATGAACTGAAAAATCGAAGTACCCATATAATTTTGAAGGATAACAAAGAAAGCGTAACATCTTTATTAATTAAGGTCGGTATAGCACTTCTTCTTACTTTATTTATTACTAGTTGCCGCCCGCGGCTCCGCCCGCGTGATTGTCGAAAATTATCCCAAGGAAATATATTCCCGGGATAAAAAGAAAATATTATATATGTTATTCCAGACTATAATCTACCACTGTGCCAAATTTCATCAAAATCCATTCAGTACTTTTTGCGTGAAAGAGTAACAAAAATCCATCCCATCCATCCCTCCTTACAAACTTTCGCGTTTATAATATTAGTAGGATAGGATGGTATAACACCCGTTCTCACCAAGTACCAGCAACGGCTTTTACCGATGCTGATACCCATGATTTCATGCATTAACGGCACATGTGTGTACTTTAAACCACTTTTATTTTATCTTTCTTTGACTTGAATGTGCCCTGGCGGTTGGGGGTGTCATGCTCACTCAAAAGTCTAGCTGATGGTGGCGCATGTGTTGAATCATTTGGCTCGCTTAAATATGGTTGAGCCGAATGGTGCTAGTGCGTGCCGTCAGTTGAGACTGGTCATCTCTTAACTGCCATGGTTTATTTTAATAATTTGTTATTTGAATTGTTGTTTTTCTTACTCCGGACGTATTTAGGAGTTTTTTGCACGTTCTTGTTCATAGAGATCTTCGCTTTGGAACGTGCAAATAGCTTCATGTTTTTGACGGACTGACTTAGACAATTCAAAAGTACCTGATAATGGTTTATTTTAAATAAATGCTTTGACTTTGAATTTATCATGCAATTCTTTCTATATCGTTCTCACACATATATATATAAGTATAATTTCAACAAGAATGATGTAACCAAAACAAGAACGATGTAAAAAAAAAAGAAATATTTAAAAGAGTGTCCGTGGAGTTTCTTGCACGTTCTACTCCATAGAGATCNTTTTGACTTTGACTTTATCATGCAATTCTTTCTATATCGTTCTCACACATATATAAGTATAATTTCAACAAGAATGATGTAACCAAAACAAGAACGATGTAAAAAAAAAGAAATATTTAAAAGAGTGTCCGTGGAGTTTCTTGCACGTTCTACTCCATAGAGATCTACGTTTTGGAACGAGCAAATAGCTTCATCTTTGACTTACACCTTGACGATTCAAAATGCCACTACTCAGTAGCACCATCTAAATGTCTGAATTAATAAGAGCGTAATTTTGGAATTTTCGCTAAGCAAACTTAGCAGTTGGGTGGGAAATGGTATTTTTGCGAAGCCGTGGGAAAGAGCAAGTCGATCATAAGTAAGGAGGATTAACTATATACGTACTTAGTAAACCATTTGCGATCAGTATCGTTCACGAGCCGGTCTTGGTACACCCTCTGATGCTCGTGGTACCACAGTCTGATGACGTCATCTTCGTCCTGAAGTAAGGCTTACGTAGAGGAACAAGGACATGCACACAAAAATATTAGAATACGCTGAGCGCGGTGCGCGGACTAGAAGAACTGTCGGTCAACGGCAGCGAGATGGGCAAACGTCATTGTTACCATCGCGGATAGAATTTAGATGAGGCTGGCACTGGAACGTGGGGATTGGCACAAGAAAAGAGAGGCCTATGTTCAAAAGTGGGCAAAGCCGGACTAGGATGATGATGAGAGCGTTGCGCATTGCATCTCATACGAATTCGAATTTGACTACTGCGATCTATCCAAATTGAAAATGTATATAATGTATACCGACGGATGGAGTTCAGATCTAGTGCGCAAACCTTCGTACAAGTAGAACATTAACTTGGGACCAACATTTCTCAGACTAAGCCCGGGCCCGCTATAAGGGAGATTTGAGTGGAACTTATATATCTGTAACTTTATGTCTACAAACTGGATCGGCTGGTCCTGCGCTACCAAGTTTCAGTCTCGGTTTATAGTAAGTCTTCAAACAAAGAAATTCCAAGGCACTAAAACCTTGGAATTTCTTTTTAATCAAAAGCCTCATGAGCTAATTTTAAGTGTGACCATCAGTTGATACGTTGACAGTTGTTGTGCCTATGAATAGAATGTTTAAACTATCATCAGTTGTAAGAATCTGTCTCCTTAACCATCACAGTTATATTTTTGGGTTCCACAGATTTTTAGGAAAACAATTATATCAGTTGAATTCACCATCATCATCATTTCAGCCAAAAGACGTTCACTGCTGGTAAGGGTCGCCCGCCACACAGTCTTGTGAGTCTCGAATCCATCCGATTTCCGCGGCCTTCACCAGGCCATCGGTCTACTTGGTGAGAGGCCTTCCAACACTGGTCCTGTGCGTCTTCCAATATACGGTCGCCACTCCAGAAGCTTTAGGCCCCATCGACGATATGTTATGCGTGCAATGTGTAGTTGTGCATTGCAGGCGTAGTGAAAATTATAAATTAAAAAGTTCCAAACCTCAACATTTTTGGCATCCATCATCAGTATACCCTGGAACACTTTACTGAGGTCTCTCAAATTGAAGGTGTAGTGTGACTTGGTTGGCGTTGGAAGCAGTTCCTCCACTAAGGCGTTGAAGATCTCTATGGAAGCCTTGAGGAAGGGATGCTGGCGAATGAGCGGCGTCACTTGCGGGTTCATGTTGTCACACCATGATTTGAGGATTGTAGAGAAAATGCCGTACTGAAAGAGGTACAGGAGAGTTGCAGTTTATTTCACTAGTGTTTAAATGTATAATTGGCAACCAACAACCAGCAGTTTTGCCGAAAGTACCGTTATACCCGGTCCATTGACCGGGTATAACGGTCTAACTTGCCTATAATATGACCTACAACCAATGGGTTGTGGAGGTCATATTATAGGCAGGTTAGAACGAAAGAAGAAGAAAATACGTTTATTTCGCCCGATATGAAGACATAGAAATTAAAAGAAAATAACTTATCAACTAACTAAAAACCTGTTTCACTGTCAAGCTATGTCAGGACCGAACGTTAACTACCATGAACCTCTGGTGATACCACAGAACAGAACACATTTCGACAAACAGGCATGCTCTACGTAAAATATTAGTACTCAGCTGAATCCGGTTTCACTAGAAGCCGACTCCAATATAGCGGAGAAAAGGCTAGGCAGATGATTGTCAATCAATTACGCTTTAGCGGCTGGTTCAATCAACACACAGGTCGAGCATGACATGAATTAACACGTCGGGTAGTTTTTATTTTTATCTTACATGTAGTTTTTCTAGGATGCCAAAGAAATAGCAGTCCACAGCAATAAAAAACTGGACTACCATTTACACGCGTAACTCAATATTTAGGATACAGCGTTTTTTTTTGCGATTTTAGGGTATAAAAGCGGTCATACTGTACTTACCATTACTAAAGTAAAAGAAACACTGTTTAGTTCACATGTTCCGAAACCAACATCGCGAATACAAATTAGGTACCTTGCTGGCATACTCCATCTCAGTGAAGGAGATGTAGTGGAAGTGCCGCATGAGGCGCATGGTGACGGGGTTCCGTCCGCCGCCGGGCGGGCCCATGGCAGCCACTATGCCCACGTCCACCAACGTCTTGAACTCGCCGATGTTGTCGCGGTCGTACCAACCTAAAGGACAAATCTCTGAAGTAGCGATCGCATTTGTATCGCAGGCGTATTAGTATGAGTGGCAGCACTTTTTGAACGTCATCGTTTACAAAAAGTCAGACCCGTGCCCCAAAACTACCGCCAGTCACCAATTTCTAGTGTTTTAGATATCACCATAACATCTTTTTAAATCATCCATTCATTCTCGTTTTCGACTTGCTGCTGTCTCTTTTTTCTTGTGCTACACTCCGGTGTAAACTACATTCTGATTAATTCTAACTACAACACCAACAAATATGAAAATAAATCTTAAACCAGTTCGATAAGTACCATAATGCCGTACCTGAAAAATCCATAAACTGTCTGAGCAGTTCTATGGGCGGCTGCGCGCCGAAGACTTCCAGTGCGGGCATGTTGAGGTCATCGATGAAGAACACCTGTCTCTTGGTGGGCGGGGGGCCAAACACGCCTCGGCGGCGACGCTCCAACTTGTTGTCTATCACATCCTGAAACATAAAATCTTATCACGACTGTATTCCCCTGAACACTTTGAATTTGGGACGAGTGCTCCAAAAAATAGGGTGGGTATCTCACTGTTTTTTTTTTATTTGAGATGGGTTTGCCCTTGACTCTAGTCTAGGTCATAGATGACACAGACAATTTTATTCGACAATGGAGCGAGCTTACCCAGAAAAAGCCTGTTCACTCTAATTTTGAAGATATTAGGGTTATGTGTTCGAAAACACAGACGGAGGCAGATACGTTTCTCAAAACCTAGAGAAATGCCAAGACACAATTAAATAAATGTTTTAAAATGAATGAATGACAAAGACAGCACTTATTGAGTGTGCTCGCAAGTTACGCTATAGTAAATTTGCACCATCCAGTACAAACGACACGACAACTAACTTCTTAAGCGATTCCTTTATTTCCCAACGGGTTTATAATAATTCTATACTGTAACTTCTTTCAAATTAATATTCAGTACTTAAGTTAATTGCCAAATGTAAGAAAGACGTGTGCGTGAATTTAGAACCAGTCCAGAAAATTATTGAGAATAATGCACATGACATGCGAGAAACAATTTAGTCTGAAGAGGAAGTTCTATCTACCTTTCCGAATGGACAGTAAGGTCACTTTATTAATGTAATATTATTATTTTACTGAACTGTAAATGATGACGTTCAAAAGTGCCGTTTAATGGCCTAATTGAAATAAACGTTTTGACTTTGACTTTGAGGATGAAGAGTACAGAAATAAGATACCGTCTTTTTCTTCACTTACAAGTGCTTTGTATCGTGAACGAAAGAAGTTCCTTGATGTCAAGAAACTAGTTTTTAAAAGTTACAATTCCAAAATCATTAAAAAACGACTTCCTGGTTTGTGAAGATGGAACTGATGATAATATTTTAATATTTGCTTCTCGGATTGCAAGAAAATTCATTAAAAATGACAAACTTTGATCTTTTTACGGTGACGGCACTTTTCGGTATTGCCCGCCACCATTTTATCAGATTTATAGTGTAAATCTTGATGTAGGTGATCCCAACAAAAATTGTAGCAATATTACACCGGTGATCTATGGGTTGTTGCCCAACAAAAGAGAAACTACTTATGTCCGTTTCATGTATTTATTAAAAGCAAAATAGGGGTTTAAATGTGACTATGAGTTGTTGTGGGTTTGAATGTATACCCAGAGGCTAACATTACTGGTTGCTTCTATCATTACAATCGTGCTGTCTGGCGCAAATTAAAAAAAAAAAACAAATAAAACGACAACAGAAATATTTTTTGAAGGCTTATTACGTGTTGCCTATTCTTCCTCACATACATACAGAAGACATGGAAAGACATATTAGGAAGAGTAGAAATGAATACAGGTGTAAAGAAATTTAAAACAAGTGAATATTAAGATAATCATAGAACAACAAATCAAGTAGAAGGATGGCATCGACGTGTTCGAGTCCGAATACCACAAAGCCCTAACTTATTTATTATTGTATAAAATTAAGAAAAAAAATAAATATCAGGGCAACAGACTTTTCGAGACAGTTAATAAGACTAGACGGAATGCGGACATTTTATTTGACGAAAGATATAGCACGTTACTGAAAAAACTACAAAAAAAAATAACACGCGTCTTCTAATCAAGTATAAGCAAAACAAAACAATTTCTGAGTAAGACTAAAGTTTTCTTCATCTTTACAGACTTATTTCAGTAAAAAAAATAATACTAGATTTTGACTTCAGTAATATTATGACGTTTCTTTTTGGCATCTTAAATCACCTTCTACGCGCCTGCGCGTTGCGTTTAAGTGTACGTTCCAAATGTTGAGGTATATTTTCGATTTAATATTTAATTGTTTTTGAAGTCGTATACATTTATTATTAAACGGTAATTAAATATATTTCGAGTAGGAATTTAAGTAAGCTAGCTAATTTTGACATTTAATTAATAAGTATCATATTACAATAACATTACTTAAATAGAAAGTAAATTATCAAAAAATATCGTCTGCATATACTGAACCAACACGCGCTGACGTTATTGTAATTTGTCTTGGATAGATAAACGGTTTTTAACAGATTTTGCTTTGTGATTTGATTAAGTATTCAGATTCTTCAATTATTGATTTAGCTGGGATATACAGATTTTTCGATTTGATCAGAATTAATTGGAATTTGGATCTATAAAAATGCCTAAAAAAGGTCTAATTTATCTCATTACTCAAGAGCAGCGAAAATAATGAGAACGATTAGATCTAAAGAGTCTTATGAAGAAAGGCAGGCAAGACTTAGCGCTTATCGTGAGCGCCATTGATTGTCTCTATCCTTGGAGACTTGGAGACCCATGCTGATGGAGAATCACGATTATCTGCTGATCGTATGCGTCTTACTCTATCTCGCAGCTCGGAGACTTTTACTGAAAGGGAGTCTAGACTGAGCGCTGATCAAGAGCGCCATACATTGTCACTCGCTTCTCAAACATCTACCCAGTACGTGGAACGCTTAAGTAGCGATCGTGTCTACCACAATAGTGCTCGAGCTTTAGAAAGCGATTCCCAACACGAACAGCGATTAGGAATAGCTAGAAGTAACTACGATCGCAGGTCTCAAAACCATGACATGTTTGTAGAATCGGAAAGGCACAGAGTAGGGATGATACGACGCGCAGAGACAGAGGAACAACACCTGGCACGCCTAAGTGCCTTATTTTGCTATGGCTGCAGGACAAATGACGTTGATATGTTAATAAGCACAGAATTTCCAAATCCCAACGAAGATCCTGTACTTTACGAAATCATAAAAACGCATATGGTGCATGGGCCCTGTGGTATCATAAATAGGAGCTCTCCTTGCATGAAAAATGGTTCTTGCACAAAAAGATATCCCCGTGCACTGGTAGAACAGACGGTTACAGGCAAAAATGGATATCCCTTATATCAACGTCGTTAACGCACACAACACGGTGGTTTCACTGCAGAAATAATAATTGGGTCGTGCCCTACTCGCCCCTACTTTGTAAAATATTTGGTGCACACATTAATGTCGAAATGTGCAACAGTGTACAGGCAATAAAGTATATATGCAAATATGTAAACAAAGGAAACGACCAAGTCGGGATGAAGTTACCAGATACCAAACTGGACGCTACATAAGTACTTCAGAAGCTATATGGCGCATATTGGCATTTTCTATCCATGACCGACATCCCACGGTCATGCATTTGGATGTTCATTTGGAAAACGGTCAAGGAATATACTTTAACCCTGAAAATGTAAAAGACCGCGTAGAAAATCCTCGGTAAACAACATGTTTTGGCGTTATTTAAGCTATGCCAAGATGACGACTTTGCGAGAAAATTAACCTACGATGAAGTGCCCTCTTATTACACTTTCGATAAGCAAAGAGGTGTATTGTCATTAAACGTGAGGAGGTGTATAGGGGAATGGGAGGTGGGGCAAAACCCGCAAAAATCACCCAACTCGCCTCAGAAAACACAACCGCCAGCACCAACGAAGTCTAAGATAAAGGCTGTCACAATAGAAGACAAACCAGTGGCACGCAGAATATCCACAGAGGCGCCAAACAGCTAATCGAAACAAAAGAGGGAGTACCCCGATAGAGTGGCGGAAGCACGCGCCTGTATCAGGAAGGCAAAAACAGCTCTGGGTGAATCCCGGAACCTAAGAGCCGACATAAAAACGGACGTCACACAAGCGGTGGAACGACTTTTCCAATTAGTGAAGGAGGCCGAGGCCGCGAAACAAACAACAAGGACTACAGAAACGAATAAAGAAACAGAAAGGATACAGACATAACAGACATCACAGGAAAATAATAGCGAAAGAAGGCAAGGCCAGCTGACTCAATTAATAGAGCAACATGCAAAACTCATACAAGACAATAACCACAGAATGGAAGAATTAAAGAAAGAGTTAGAGACTAGCAGACTTCAAGTAGATAATAAAACAACGTACTCCAAAATTCCAGCCACCGCACCCAAAAAAGTAACATCTGAGCACACAGCTCTCCACTCAATAGTGGTATCCTCGACCGACCACTTGGAAACGGGAGACGAGGTAATTGCCAAAATTAGGGAAGCGGTGAATGCAAAGGACGGCTTCATCACTGTACATAGAGTCAGAAAGGCCAGAGACCGAAAGGTAATAGTGGGGTGCAGAACGCAGGAGGAAAGGCAAAAGGTCAAAGAAAGACTGAGTGTGGGAGGGAACCTCTTAGTGGAGGAGGTGAAAAATAAAGACCCGTTACTTGCACTTAAGAATGTCTTCAAATATAACACAGACGAGGACATAAAGCAAGCTTATAAAAAACAAAACGGAGACCTCTTCGAAGACCTGAAGAGTGAGGACGACAGGATTGACATTGTATACAAGATGAAGACCAGGAACCCCCACACGCACCACGTTGTACTGAGAGTGTCGCCGCAGCACTGGAATAGAACTCTACACAAAGGGGCCATACACATTGACATCCAGCGCATTACAGTGGAAGACCAGTCTCCACTTGCCCAGTGCACATGCTGCTTAGCGTATGGCCACAGTAAGCGTTTCTGTGAGGAAACCGAAGATAAGTGTAGCCATTGCGGCGGCCCTCACACCAAAGCACAGTGCTCTGACTGGCTCGCTGGAGCAGCCCCATCATGCGTGAACTGCGCGCAAGCAAAACACGCCAGTACAGAACACAACGCGTTCAGCAGCGAATGTACTGTTCGTAGAAGGTGACAGGCAATAGCGAGAGCCAAAGTAGCATATTGTTAACGTGGTGGGCAGCAACTACAGGGTAGGCAACCCCACCAGAAGCTATGCAGTGGCCCAGGCCAATCTCCAGAGAAAGGAATTGGCAACAAACGAACTCATGATAGAGGCTACCGAGCGCAAGATAGCGTTCGCTTTGGTCCAGGAGCCGTATGTGGGCGGGATTCGAAGGATGAAGAGCACCGAGGTGTGCGGGTGTACCCGTACCCGTGCGAGGACGATGGAAGCGGGACTATAAAAGCGGCCGTGGTCGTGTTCGATCACGATTTGGACGTCATACAGTGCCCAGAACTCACTACGAATAACATTGTGGTAATGAGGATCCGTTCCAAAGCTTGGGAAATCACAGTAGCTTCTTTCTACTTTGAACCGGATCAGCCCATAGAGCATACTTGGAACAATTACGAACGCCAAGAAAACTGCTCATTGGAGGCGATGCCAATGCTAAGAATACCTGGTGGGGCAGCATCGTAAATGACACCAGGAGTGTAGATATGTCTGGGACCCTGGAAGAGTCAGATATGCAGGTACTCAATAGTCACAGGGCGATCCCCGGCCACCGTAGGCGCGGGCCTGCGGACGGCGAGCGTTGGGTGGCTCGCTGTCCGATCACCACCAGGCCCGGGTCGATGGCGCGTTGTGTTTCACGCGCGCCTCAAAGAGATGTCAGCATAGAAGACGGGGCCCGCTAGGGCCAGAGCCTGCCAGGGTTGCGGAATTTGTTCGAAAGAGTCACCGCGGCCCTGGAACGCAAAGGGCTTTAGAAGGAACACGGATGGGTTTTAGTCAGTAAGAGTCTGACACGCCCTTCCGCTTCACCCAGAGCGGAGGAAATCATTTGATGATTCCCATCCTTAAAAAAAAAAAAAAAAAGGTACTCAATAGAGGGGATATACCCACATTTGACACAGTAAGGGGCAACACGAGATACAGCAGCTTTGTTGATTTAACAGCTTGCTCGATGGACCTGCTGGGTCTCGTGGAAGACTGGACAGTTGACCAAGGGGTGACGAGCTCGGACCACCACACAATCCTTTTTAAAATAAAGCTGCAAAAAGAAAAAGGGATCAGCATCCAAAGGACCACTCGACTTTACAACACTAAGAAGGCAAATTGGGGCCTTTTCATAGAGAAAATGGACCAATTCCAAGCGGAACAAAATATCAACGCAATCGAAATAAGTAGAGTCGAGTCTACGCAGCAGTGAAACTAATAACAAAAGGAATAACTCTTAGCCTGTAGAGACAGTATGCCGCCCAAGGCAACAAACACCAGATTTTCCATACCATGGGGATCAGAGGAGTTCGCACCCTTAAAAAAGGAGGTCATCACAAAAAGCGGAGAATACATAACGCAGCCAGTAACCGCAAAGATAAAGTCTTCAAAGAGTACCTGCAAGCAAAAGAGAACTACGAATACCAAGCCAAGAAAGCCCAAATAGCAAGCTGGAAGACCTTTTGCCAAAAGCAAGACAGAGAAGGAGTATGGGAGGAGATAAACAGAGTGATCGGTAAAACCGCCAAACGTCAAGAAGATCTGACCCTAAAAAAAAGGACGATGTGTTCCTAAACCCAAAAGAATCGGCAGCCCTATTAGCCGAAACATTCTACCCAGAGGACACCGAAGAGAAGGATAACTCGCATCATCGCCATATAAGAGAGCTTGCGAAGCAAGTGAACGCCCCGTGTCATGATGAAACACATGATCCGCCATTTAACCTTCCTATACTCGCGCATTGGTCTATGAGACCGACGAAACACATTTTCGTAATTATTTTTATGTAGGTAAATCCTGAGAACTCGAGTTCCTTGCTAGCTGCCGGATTTGTGGCTAGCTTCATATTAGTGCACGCCGTGCGTTCGGGCGAAACGGACATGTTGTAGCATTTGGCGCCAATCGGTCTACGAGACCGACGCGAGTATAGCTGCAACTTTTTGTGTAAGTTTTAATATTATGAATTTAGTGCATTTATATATATTTTTACAGACTTTGAATACTTTATGAAGTATGAATAGTAAAATATATGTATGAATGTTGCTGCATATTATATTTTGACAAATTATCTAATTCTTTTTAGGTTATAAATACTTCGAATCAAAATGGATGATGATCAAATCAGATTTTTGCTGGACGAATCAAGTTCTGCTTCTAGCTATGAAGACGAAAATGATAGTGAGGTGGAAGACTACGTGGAGGTACAAGAAGAGTCATACGACACCGAGCAAGATGATGATAATGACGAGATATCTGAGGGAGAACACAATGAATTTTCTCGTGATTTTTACTTGGGAAAAGATGGACTAACAAGGTGGAATAAATCTCCTGCCTCAAATCAAACTAGGCGACGTGCTAGAAACTTAGTCACTCAACTTCCAGGCACTAGGGGCGAAGCTAGAAATTTGAAGGAACCAGGTGAGCTGTGGCATCTTTTTTTTTCGGAGGGCATTATCAATCTGATAGTAAAATACACTAATGAACAAATCAATCGATTGAAACATAATTTTACAAGAGAAAGAGACTGCGCCGATACAGACAACATTGAAATTGAAGCTTTTTTAGGCCTTTTACTGTTTGCTGGAGTCAGAAGAAACGGTCGTCTGAATGCCAAAGATTTTTTCAAAACTGACGGGTCATCGCCGGAGATATTTCGATTGACCATGGGCTTTGCCAGGTTCTCCCTATTGATGCGTTGTCTCAGATTTGACAATAAAGATACTCGAGAGGATAGAATAAAACTGGATAAACTGGCACCCATTAGAGAGTTGTTCGATGAAGTTGTGGGAGCGTTCAAAAAATATTACAGTGTGTCTCAGTATGTTACAATTGACGAAAAATTAGAGGCTTTTAGAGGACGTTGCAACTTTCGCCAGTACATTCCATCAAAGCCCAACAAATACGGAATAAATATTTATGCGTTGACAGATGCCAAAATGTTTTATACTCATTCCATGGAATTTTACGTTGGGAAACAACCAGACGGTCCATATCGAGTTGATAATTCCGCTTTGGCTTTGGTTTTGCGACTGAGTGAAAATATTCACAATACTGGGCGTAACATCACATGTGATAACTTCTTCACTAGTATTCCACTGATAGATAAGCTTGAGTCTCAACACAAATTAACAGTTATTGGTACGATTCGTAAAAACAAACGAGAATTACCTAAACAATTCACAGAAATACGAGGAAGAGCCGAAAAGTCCAGTTTATTCGGGCACCGAGGCAACTGCAGTCTTGTATCCTATGTACCAAAAAAAGGCAAAAATGTCCTTCTCGTGTCCAGCATGCACGATGATGCCCAGATCAATGAAGATACCGGTAAACCGGAAATAATAATGGACTACAATAGAACCAAAGGTGGAGTTGATACCGTGGACAAAATGTGTGAGACTTACAACGTTGCACGTGGGACAAATAGATGGCCAATGGTGATATTTTACAGTTTGATGAATGTAGCGGGTATAAATACGTTCATACTATACCTGCACAATAACCCTACCAAGAAAACCAGACGTAGATTCTTTCTTGAAGCCTTAGCATACGATCTGCTCAATCCGCAACTCAGACGACGGGCTCTCATCACATCCTTGCCAAGAACCATAAGGCTCAGGCTCGCCGAAATATGTAAATTAGATGGACCCGAGTCTTCAGTAACATCTAACAATAATAATATTGGTCGTTGTGGATACTGTTCATTAAAAAAAACCGTAAGACACGTTACAACTGTGCCACCTGCAAAAAATACTTTTGCTTGGAACATGCTGTAACCGTATGCCCTGATTGCTATGGTGAGGCTCAAAACTAAGCCAAATATAGATAATTTTGTCGTTTGATATGTTTATTATTATTATTTAGAAGTTTATTTTGTTTCAAGAAGAAGTTCAGATTTTAATTTAGTTTTCCTAGTACATAAGAAAAATATCTCAAATTCGAAGACTGATTTGTGATAGACTCTAAGTCAGTAACATAATAAATAAATTAAGTATTATTAATTATATTTTGTTTTATTACATCCTAAACTTTAAAATAATAGTATTAGTTTTTGGACTTGTTAGTAAAAAAATATGTTGTAGGGGCGCAAACTATCGGTCTGTGGAACTGTGGGCGAGTATAGGTGTTACAAAATTTGGCGCGAGTATAGGAAGGTTAAGGTAGAAGAGCTAAAGACCGCGAGTAATAGTTTTAACCCAAAGAAGGCACCTGGAGCGGATGGCTTTACGGCGGACATTTGCAGTCGAGTAATCTCCAGGAATCTAGACGTGTTTCTTGCCCTTTACAACAAGTGCCTAGAGACAGGCCACTTCCCGGACATCTGGAAGGAAGCCACAGTGGTGGTATTGAGAAAACCGGGCAAGGACGATTATCAGAATACCAAGTCCTATAGACCGATCGGTCTGCTACCAGTCTTGGGCAAGATCCTGGAGAAGATGATAGTAGCAAGGATCAGGTGGCACCTAGTACCACGGATTAGTACTCGCCAGTACGGCTTTATGCCACAGAGGAGCACCGAGGAAGCCCTCTATAATCTAGTGAACCATATCAAGGGCAACATAGAGCAGAAAAAGCTCGTAACCCTAGTCTCACTGGATATAGAGGGGGCCTTCGATAGCGCCTGGTGGCCAGTTATCAAGGTCAGACTGGCTGAGGAAAAGTCTCCGGTCAATGTAAGGAGGCTACTAGATAGCTATCTCGACTGCAGGAAAATCGGGTCGAGGTATGCCCGGGGAGGAACACAAAAGAAACACCCAGAAAGGTTGCGTCCAGGGATCCATTGGCGGCCCGATACTCTGGAACCTACTACGGACCCACTATTACACGGTCTGGAGAAAGAAGGCATTTACTGTCAGGCATATGCGGATGACGTGGTGATGGTCTTCAGCGGGGAAACGGGCTTGGAGATCTCGAGACAGGCCAATGCCGCTCTCGAGTATGTTCGGGAGTGGGGAGTCCGGAACAAGCTGAAGTTTGCGCCACAAAACCTGTGCCATGGTACTGACGCGGAAGCTTAAGTACGACACCCCGCTCCTTAAGATGGGAGAGACCAACATTGGAATATCAAGAGAAATCAAGGTCCTGGGACTAACTCTGGACGTCAAATTGACTTTAACACCCACGTCGCGAAGGTCTGCAAAAAGGCGGCAGACTTATACAAGCAGCTGTCCAGAGTCGCAAAAGTTAGCTGGGGAATGCATCCGGAAATCATCAAGACAATTTATACGGCAGTGGTAGAACCGGTCATCTTGTACGCGGCTAGCGCATGGGCACCAGCAGCCAAAAAGATTGGGACGCAGAAGGCGCTTAATGCAATGCAGAGGGGCTTTGCACAGAAACTGTGCAAGTCCTACCGCACGGTTTCACTAAACTCGGCACTGGTACTGGCCGGGATACTGCCTCTCGACCTTCAAATACAGGAGGCAGCCGCCCTGTACGAAGCAAGAAGAGGATCGTCTCGGTTAGTGCTGGGAGATAGGGAGACCGAACTTGTGGTCGGATTTGCAGAGAGTCCGCATCCGGCTCGGCATATGGAGCTGATCTTCGAGAGTTTGACCACACAAGATCAGGTTGGGGAAAATATACACCGACGGCAGCAAGCTTGAGGGCAAAGTTGGCGCCGCGCTATCCATATGGAATGGCGAGGCAAAGATCAAGGTCATCAAGCTAAGCCTGTCCGCGTACTGCACCGTATATCAAGCGGATATCCTCGCTATATGTAGAGCCACGAATTGGATCCTGAAACGCCCAGAGACGACATTCTGTATATACAGTGATTCAAGATTAGCCCTTGAGACCGTCACCAACTACAATGCATTGCATCCACTAGCGGTAGAGACCCGGAAACACCTACAAGAAGCTTTCAACCGGGGCAAAACTGTGAGCTTGTACTGGGTGAAAGCGCATGTAGGGCTAGTAGGTAACGAAAGCGCCGATCAGCTCGCGAAAGAGGCCGCACTTTTGAGCCGGAGGAGCCCCGACTATGACCAGTGTCCTGTCTCATTCTATTCAATTCAGGTCGAGCCATACAGCCTCCGTAACAAAAGTGTTCCTTCCTGACGCAGTAGACGCCTATCGACTTATTAGGAGCATAAAGCCGGTGGGGATTATGACGCAGGTTCTCACGGGGCATGGGGGACTCTCCCAGTACTTGCATCGATTCAAGTGCAAGGAGAGCCCCGCATGTATCTGTGACCCCGACGCCTCGGAGACGGTGTTTCACGTATTGCTGGACTGCCCAGTACATGATAGGGACAGATTTGATCTAGAGCAACAATTAGGTGAAAATATCAAAACGGAAAGCTTACAGTAACTAGTAAGCAATAAACTCACATTTGAAACTTTCTTAGAATATTGTGTAAAAATAATAAAAATTGTAAACAATAGAAATAAGGTGGTATAAGCATTTACTACAAAGTATATTGTAAAAATATATCACTGTAGTAAAGATTAGGCAAAACAGTAGATAATAAGTTGATAGAAGTTAAGCAGAAGTGTGTATCAAATTTTTATAGGAATAAGAAATCATGTTATTTAAGTAAAAGGCACCCAAAACAGTACTGTCATGTGATAGCAATAAGTGATAGAATGTAAGACTAAGAATTAAGATAGAATAAGAAGTAGGCACAACTAGTGTTGTCAAGAAAATGGAAAGTGATAGTTATAAGATTAGGCACAAGGCATGTCTAAAATGTACAAATGACACCTTGTACAAAAAATGTAATAGAAAATATAAGATAAGGTAGACTAATAGGGGCAATTATATAATTTAATGAATAGAGTTAGGCATAAAGAGAGTCCGAAATGTGTTAAAAAGACCCCTTGTAATAAAAATGTCAAACCACCAATAGAAAATGATAGGCACAAGCGAGTCTAGAATGTTTGAATAAGACCGCCTGTAAAAAAAATGTAGAAAGAGTAGAGCGGTANAACATTCTGTATATACAGTGATTCAAGATTAGCCCTTGAGACCGTCACCAACTACAATGAATTGCATCCACTAGCGGTAGAGACCCGGAAACACCTACAAGAAGCTTTCAACCGGGGCAAAACTGTGAGCTTGTACTGGGTGAAAGCGCATGTAGGGCTAGTAGGTAACGAAAGCGCCGATCAGCTCGCGAAAGAGGCCGCACTTTTGAGCCGGAGGAGCCCCGACTATGACCAGTGTCCTGTCTCATTCTATTCAATTCAGGTCGAGCCATACAGCCTCCGTAACAAAAGTGTTCCTTCCTGACGCAGTAGACGCCTATCGACTTATTAGGAGCATAAAGCCGGTGGGGATTATGACGCAGGTTCTCACGGGGCATGGGGGACTCTCCCAGTACTTGCATCGATTCAAGTGCAAGGAGAGCCCCGCATGTATCTGTGACCCCGACGCCTCGGAGACGGTGTTTCACGTATTGCTGGACTGCCCAGTACATGATAGGGACAGATTTGATCTAGAGCAACAATTAGGTGAAAATATCAAAACGGAAAGCTTACAGTAACTAGTAAGCAATAAACTCACATTTGAAACTTTCTTAGAATATTGTGTAAAAATAATAAAAATTGTAAACAATAGAAATAAGGTGGTATAAGCATTTACTACAAAGTATATTGTAAAAATATATCACTGTAGTAAAGATTAGGCAAAACAGTAGATAATAAGTTGATAGAAGTTAAGCAGAAGTGTGTATCAAATTTTTATAGGAATAAGAAATCATGTTATTTAAGTAAAAGGCACCCAAAACAGTACTGTCATGTGATAGCAATAAGTGATAGAATGTAAGACTAAGAATTAAGATAGAATAAGAAGTAGGCACAACTAGTGTTGTCAAGAAAATGGAAAGTGATAGTTATAAGATTAGGCACAAGGCATGTCTAAAATGTACAAATGACACCTTGTACAAAAAATGTAATAGAAAATATAAGATAAGGTAGACTAATAGGGGCAATTATATAATTTAATGAATAGAGTTAGGCATAAAGAGAGTCCGAAATGTGTTAAAAAGACCCCTTGTAATAAAAATGTCAAACCACCAATAGAAAATGATAGGCACAAGCGAGTCTAGAATGTTTGAATAAGACCGCCTGTAAAAAAAATGTAGAAAGAGTAGAGCGGTAGAAGAAGTAGAGTAGGACCTTAACCAGGTCACGTTAATAATAAATGTTACATAGATTTAGTATTTAGTTGTAATCACTGTCTGTGAAATCTGATAATGTCACAGGGACCAGAAAAAAAAAATACCGTCGTCGACGTGGTCAGCCTTTGGAGGAATTTCTGGGAGTGTTTAGAGACGCTGCTTTAGGGCGAGTATATACAGTCCACCCCAACAGTAGTGAATGCTATTACTTCCGTCTATTGCTGCTTACTGTTCGAAGGCCCACTTCTTTCACCTTTTTCAAAACAGTTGGGAAGTGTAGAGCATGCAACATTTCAAGCAGCATGTAGAGCAATTGACTTGCTTGAAGGTGACCAACATTGGGACGATACTCTTGAGGAGGCCTGTGTTGGCGATAGTCCCAAACGCTTGCGTAATTTGTTTTCAGTGATGTTGGTATTCTGTAGTGTTTCAGATCCTTTGACTTTATGGGAAAAATATAGAACATATCGTCATAGTCATAGAACAACGACGGTTTTGATAATTTAATTTTTTTATATTTTTTCATAAAATGATTATATTTAAATATTTAATTATAAGTCGTGCTTTATAAGCCAATACATTTTTTTTCAAATATTATTTAAAACCACCCAGATACAGAGTTGGAACATTGACGGATTAGATTGTTAAACACAGTAAAACGACGTATTATAAATTTCGCCAGTGTACAGCGTTGAACCCTGCCCCCCGCTCCCCGCACGCGCGCGGCCTATGATTAGTACCGCCGATGTTCTAGGTGAGGTCACGCGTGTCAACATCTTGTTTCATATCTCATTTTATTTCATCTTATTTGTATATCCAATATTCAGAATAGAGTTTATTTATTAAATTAAAGTTAATGATGTCGTCGAAAAGGTCCCTAAAGATATTAGCCTTATTAAACACCGTGAATAAAAATGTAAACAACCAACAAATTGACGAATTTTCTACAAATGAGATCGAAGAACAGCTTTCTCATACAACAGGTAAGTCATTATTGCCTCTTTAAATATTTTATTTCGAATTTTATACGCTATTTTAGGTGACATTTGTTTTTTTATGAAATGTCCGCTGTACAACGACGGTGAGTTAAATCCGTCGTTGTTCGTGGAAATCTGAAGTAGCCAGTTTGTGTATCGCGATTTATTAGTGAATACTAATTTTATTACTACTCTATCTTGTGCAGCGTTTTGATAATTAACGCACTCAGTTTATTTTTCGGTGTCGAAAATTAGAATCCAACATTGTTCTACGTACTTATAATGAACGCATGATACAAACCGTCATTTTTTTACGGATAAGCGCACGTCGGATGTGCACAACCGCCGTTATTCTATGTGCAGATTCTCTTATACGTCGTTGTTTTATTATTATTTTACAATTTCAATGAAATTTTTATTATTTAATTTTAGCTACTCTGTTTACACTTTTGGAACATAATTATTTCAAAATATGAAATTTTATTTTACAGTTGAAGAACACCGTTTATCGCCATTACCACCAGGAGCTGATGCAATGCTATCGTCTGAAGAAATGCAAGGCGTGTGGGCTGACGTATTTTCAAGAAATGATTATCAGGAAGACTCGGTCATGGTTACTGATCTCCAAGACAAATCCCCTGTAAAGATTCCCGTGCAAGTACATGATGTTATTTCTGAAGATGCCTTTATGCCAACAGACCCTATGACTCCCGAAAATATCAGTAATTGCCCACAATCACTGCATTCTCAACATGATCAAGAGTCTCCAATGCCATTGACTCCCATTTTCAGTAATTTACTAGATCAACCTACACCTTCTACAGTTAGTCATAATAATATTGAAGAGCCTGAGCTGCAATCGGCAGTACAAGATACGCCAGTTCCATCCCCTGTTAATAGACATGCAAAATGTGATGACCCTTTTTGCTACTTACACGAACCTGATGAGTATGCCTGTCCATCATCAGTAGATACTCTGGGTACGAACTCTAATCAGCCGTCTCCAGAACCCAGTGCCTTGCTTAGGAATAGAGGGAAAAAAAGAGTTCGTAACAGTGAAAATTGGGGGGATATAAAGAGAAAAAGGCTGAAAAATCAAGGGAAGACTTATTGTTCAAAGAGAGGGCGTACTGTTGATGCGAAAACCATGGGTCCGCCTTGTCAATGTAAATTTAAATGTGCCAGTAAACTTTCAGAAAAAGAGCGACTTGATGTATTTACAAAGTTTTGGGAATTAGGTGTAAGAGAGCAGCAATGGCTGTATGTTGCTAACTACACCACGAAACAACACAAAGCTAGGACATTCCGGCGGGAACTGAAACACCAAAGAGAGTTTACATATAAATATTTCTTACCAAAGAAAAACAATGACAATGTCGGTTATGAAAAAATTAATGTTTGCAAAACTATGTTTTTAAATACCCTGGGCATCAGTGAACGACTGACAAGAACCGCATGGATAAAGTATGATGGTAGCACGGCTATAGAACAAGACTTGAGAGGGCGTCATAGTAATCACAGAAAACTGATGAATGACGAAATGCTACTATCTGTGTGTGCTCACGTTAATTCGTTTGTGCCAGTTCAGTCGCACTACTGTCGAAAGTCGTCAAAAAGACTGTACTTAGATGGAAGTCTGAGTATTGCTCGAATGTTTAAAATGTATAAGGAGTGGCCTGACCTGGAGAAATATCCAAACAATGCTACAACTCTTCGACAGTACCGAGATATTGTTAACAGAAAGTTTAATCTTACTTTTCATATCCCAAAAAAAGACACTTGTGACCAATGCCATATATTTAAACAAATTGAAAACCCGTCAGAAGAAATCAAAACAGAATATAAAAAACATCAAGCAAACAAAAATATTGCAAGGGAGCTAAAAAATAATGACAAGGTAGAAGCTTTACAGTCCAATGGAACCATTTTATGCGCGACATTTGATTTTCAAAAGGTCCTAACCTGTCCCCATGGTCAAATGAGCATACTTTATTACAAACGCAAACTCTCTTGTTATAATTTTACAATTTACAACATGGCTTCTAAAGAGGGCTACTGTTATGTATGGGATGAGAACGTTGCAAAACGTGGTGCAAATGAGGTTGCTAGTTGCCTTTACGAATTTATCAAAGATTTTTCAGGAAAGGGATTTAAAGATTTCAGGTTTTGGTCGGACAACTGCGGCGGTCAAAACAAAAACCGAATTATATTTTCACTATATACACATGCAGCAAGGGAGTTTGGTGTCTCCATAACTCATCGGTTTTTAGAAAAAGGCCATACCCAAAACGAGGGTGATTCTGTTCATTCAGTCATAGAAAGAGCTGGGGAACACAAACTTATCTACACTCCAGAAGAGTGGAAGATTTTAATAAGATGGGCAAAATCTGAAAACCCATACGAAGTGCGAGATGTATCTCAGGATATGGTTTATGATTTTAAAGACCTACTAAAAAATAAGAATTGGACAAAAAATACGGTGAATGAAAAAGTGTCATGGGCAAAAATTAAGGAGATATATGTTCAAGAAAGCCACCCCAATAAAATACAATACAAGTATAGTTTAGACGATGAAGCCATGATTTTGATAACACGTAAAGAGACAAGAAACCGTGCATTAATTCTTAAAAAAGCATATTTTGAACCGATCGCCATTTCTAAAGACAAATATAAAGATCTAATGAATCTGTGCGAGACTGGGATTATACCCACCAAGTATCACGAATATTTCAAAGATCTGACACATGGCCATACTACCGTATCTGAAACTGATGATGATTCTGATTAAAACTGCATAATTAAAAGAAAATGTATAAAGATACTCAAATAATTTAAGAGTAACGTTTGAGGCTGATTATATTACAATATTTTAAGAGTAAGGTTTGAGACTGATTATACTATACTGATATTAATAAGCAATAATGTTCCTCATTCTATTTTTTTTTAATATTAACTACTGTTTGGTTAGGATTTTTCTTTGGTTTCTTACTGATTTTTAAAACGTTTGATTTCTTACTTTTAGTGCCAAAAAGTTGATTTTTGTGTTTTTAAAGTTTATCTGATTATATATGTTTAAAATAACTGAATAAATGTAAGCCAAATAATATATATTTTTCATTTACTAACCTATCAATTTGAAAACCGTCACTTAATTTTGTTTGAGATTTCCTAAAACATCGACGGAAGTTACTTTGCGTCATGTGAAATAAGAAGAAAATCCGCAAAATAACGACGTATGATAACATACGACACATGAGTGTTCATAGAACAATGACGCATGTGATATTTTATTAAATTGAGTAATATTAGGAATCTAACTTGTAGGACATTTTATAAATATACAGAAACAGAACAACATATGCAAATTTCAAGCAGATCACATTAGTGGTTTCTAAAATATACCCTAAAACCCAATTGATAAACTGTTTAGTGGCGTATTGTAAAGTTACTGTTTTGCAGAACCGTCTTTGTTCTACGACTATGACGATATCTAAGTGAAGACTTCTTACGCCTTCTAAGACGCAATTCAGAACAGGAAATTAATCCAACAGACGACAGGGCGATAAATAGTTCCCTTTGTTCTATTCAAGATAACGTTTTTCAATTGAAGGGAACCCTTTGAGTGACTACGGTCTACCTGTTTTCCAGACACCTGAGCAACACCGCGTCAATCGTGAATATACAGCTGAGACAAACTACAGCTCCACTGAATTGATCAACGTAGTTAACGAACGTTTATCAAATTTTACATCGGAACAAAGGAAAATATTTCACACAGTCGTCCAAAGTGTACTTCACAATGAAGGGAAGCTTTATTTCTTAGACGCTCCAGGCAGAATTGGAAATACCTACCTAACAAAAGCAATTCTCGCTGAAATCCGACGACAAGGAAAAATTGCGTTGGCAGCGGCTTAAAAAAAAATTAATAAATAGGAAAAATAGCCCAAACAATGTTTAAAATTCCCATCCATTTAGACAGCCAAGAAACATCGACATGTTCAATAACACGCAATTGTGATAAAGCACGAGTGTTTCAAGATTGCTATCTAATCATTTGGGATGAATGCACAATGGCAAATAAGAAAGCCGTCAAGGGCGTGGACAGGACACTACGGGATGTTCGCCGAGATGAAAGGCTAATGGGCAACGTCACATTCCTTTTTTCAGGAGATTTCAGGCAAACCCTTCCTGTCATAACTCGAGGCACTAGAGCCGATGAGATCAAAGTTTCATTGAAGCATTCTTATCTTTGGTCTCGAATAGAAAAACTGCGATTAATCATTAACATGCGAGCTCAGCAGGGTGGTCTATCACACGCGCAAGAATTTTCCGATGTTTTATTAAAGATTGGAGAAGATACCCTCCCTGAAGAACATGGTCAGGTAACTCTTCAAAACTCTTAAGGAAACAACTCGGCAAAGTGTATCGGACACTTTGCCGAGTTGTTTCCTCGGAAGACGAACTTATATGTTCAGTATTCGGAGATCTGTCAAGTATACCACATCAATAAAATTCTTGGTTGTGTGAACGCGCTATATTGGCTCCAAGGAATGATCAAGCCACTGTAATAAATGAAAAAATCTTAGCAGAAGTTGTGGGGGATGAAGTTGTATATACATCTTTTAACAGCGTCGTTAATCAGGATGATGCCACAAACTACCCAGTTGAGTTTTTAAACTCGCTAAGTGCATGTGGGCTTCCCGTACACAAAATTAAACTTAAAGTCGGCGTTCTAATAATGCTTCTGAGAAACCTTACTCCACCCAAGCTGTGCAATGGATCCCGACTTAAACCGACTGCTCTTCAGAGAAATGTTATTGAAGCTAAAATTCTCACTGGGTGTGGCTCAGGTGAAACAATTTTTATTCCTCAGATACTTCTCATTCCAAAGAACTTTCCGTTCCAGTTTAAACGCACACAATTTCCATTAACTGCTTGCTTCGCGATGACCATAAATAAGAGTCAAGACTCTAAAGGCTCATAGGCTCATCGGGAATTGAACAAATTTGAAACAAAACAGAAAATTCTTGGGAATGAGGGGAATTTTGGAAATGAAAACAACATCACCAAAGCAATCTGCCAGAATTTCGGCTTCGAAGACAGTTAGTTAGAGATTTGTTACATTCAGCAGTGTCATTGTTAAGTGTAAGATTAGTTTGTAAATAGGTTAAAAATAACGCAGTTAAATAATAAAAAAAATGTCATGAATAAGATATTTTTATTTTAACTTATAATGTGAGCGAACTTAAGAACTAGGAAAGTAGAAATTATAAATAAATACCAGCTTATGTGTATTGTGTTCCATGGCCGAGTTTATGGAAATAATTATTCTCTATTTTTCCCAGATTTTTTTATCAATTTCATGCGTATTGATAGTTGCTGCTTGGTTGTTGCGAGAAACCAAAATAGTTCGTTGGCATAGCCAAGAAGCTTTGCAGTTTCCGAGCTTGTTGAAAACCCCGTTCACAGAAGAAATGAATTCATGCTGTAATGCAACGGGACATCACAGACATAACATAAGCATCTGCTTGATTATGGTGTGGCACACACCATAATCAAGCAGATGTATACTAACGTAACGAGCCCACGCGGACGAAGGCGCGGGCAACAGCTAGTATACATATAAACACAAGAATTGCTCGTTTAATGGTAATAGATAGATAGATTANTCACAGACATAACATAAGCATCTGCTTGATTGATTGTTGCGGCAACAGCTAGTATACATATAAACACAAGAATTGCTCGTTTAATGGTAATAGATAGATAGATTAATGTTATGTTGTTGTGTTTTGTTTTTATTGTAGTCTAATACCCAATCTCGAACCATTGCAACTCCTGAAAGCCAGAATAAAGGGTGACGAGCACCAAAATCATGCCGAAGTAATGAAGCCTCATGAATTCAAGAAGTTTCGTTTCAGATGTGGATTCGGCAGCGAAATTTAAAATTGGATTGAATATCGATTGATTTTGTCAAAAAAATCTAGTGATGTTGTTTTAGTTTTCATCAAACTTGGACCTGAGACTTTGAGTATTTTTAGCCCACCAACGCNAATGTGGATTCGGCAGCGAAATTTAAAATTGGATTGAATATCGATTGATTTTGTCAAAAAAATCTATTGATGTTGTTTTAGTTTTCATCAAACTTGGACCTGAGACTTTGAGTATTTTTAGCCCACCAACGCCCACTTAAAGTTAACCCTGTTAAAGTTAACATTACCTGAGTCTGATTAGCAGAAGTCCTGGCAGAGAAGACGAGGAACTCGCAAATGAACTTCTTGTGTAGCCCTCTGGACAGCTTGGAGGAGATGGTGACCGTTTTGCCGGTGCCCGTCGGGCCCACACAAAGCACGTGGTTGTAGTTGATCACCTTGTAGCCCAGGATTGCTGCGCTACGCACGTTGTCCATCGTTGGCACTTCGATATCTGTATTATACCTCTTATTGATGAAGCAGGTCAATTGAACAGTTCAATAGACCGTTCAATAGTTTCCATCACGAACTGTGTATTGAACTGTTAACTGTCATCCTTCGAATAGAAGAGATTGACAGCTCGCTTAAAACTAACTTCACTTTATGTTTCACTGTGAGATGTTTACAGAATAATATACAGCTTGTCTATTCTGTCAGCATTGCACTGTGAAAATGTAGGTATTGGGGAGCGTGAAGCGAAATGTTTTTCCTCGAAAAGCTTTGAGTTGATAGCTTTCTTCACCTTTGTTTTCACGTTGATATTTTCAATGTATGTGATTGATTGATTTCAGCACATCTCCGCTTCACTGGAAACGCACCTTCATGCACTACGAGAACAAATCATACGGCGACTTAATGTCACTTGGCATTCTCCACAATCCGGCACCGATGTTTTTATTTTTTTTTAATTAAAATTAACCTCAAATTTTACTACAGCGTGATGATGATTTCTCAAAGAACCAATTTTTTTTTTGCTATTGTTTTTGAACTTAGGTCATGTCTCGTTATAAATTTTGTTTTCATTCAATTCAAATATGGGTACTTACCCGCATAGCGCCACTCTGGGTCCACAACGTATGGCTCTAAGTTCGCCATCCAGTTGTACCAGAAAGGGTTCGCGGGCTCCCCATCTTCTGTCGGGTCAGTGAACCCGCCGTCGTTGAGTCTGATGCAGATAGAAAAACTAAGTTATAAAATATTTTCTTAACATTGTCTTTGCAGAATGAGTATTTAAGCCGAAAAGCACTTTGCACGATTTGAATATTTACATATTTTACTCGACTGCCCCAGAAGGAGTGTGAGTTACGTTTTTCCAGAGTATGTATATTTCTGGCACGCTCTTAAATAGCTGGATAGATTTTAACAAAACACATTTGGTAAGAATTAGATTCGTTTCGAAATGACATGGTAACAGGAATTTTGAAAAAAAAATTACACCGTTAGACAAGTGAACTCGTGTTTTCTTGTGACTTCGTCATGTGGCTCGAGGAGACGACTCCAAAATATAACTCAGCGAAATGTAGTAAATAAAAAAAATGTCTAGTACAAAACACCCGACCACAAAAAACAACTACAAAGTTCCAAACAAGTCATTTTTCAAAAAGTCTGATACGGTTGGGGGCATCGAATCTGTGAAAGAACTAAAGAAATTGCGACGATTTATATAAGATGCAAGTACCAATTAAAAAATAATATTTTTCAATCAAATTATAAAAAGTGTCAGAGAGACGAGAAATAAATAAATTTACTAACTTATCGAAAAATCGATAAGTATATGTGATCGATAAATCGTTCACATATCAAATGCACGAACAACTCGTTAATAATGCCAATTCCATCGAAAGATGTGATTGGGTCTAAAATCAAATGTTTCAGCAAGTAATCGTTAATGATGCCAATTCCATCGAAAGATGTGACTGGGTCTAAAATCACTGTTTCAGCGAGTAATCGTTAATGATGCCAATTCCATCGAAAGATGTGATTGAGTCGAAAATCAAATATTTCAGCGAGTAATCGTTAATCGATGCCAGTTTTATTAAAAGATATTACTGGATCGGGAAAAAAATGTGCCAACGAATGTGTCGTTAATAGATGCAAATTCTACCAAAAGTTATTATTAGAGCATAATAACAAAATAAGTACCAACGAACACATCGTTAAAAATAAATTTAAGTAATGCAGTGCCTAATTCCTTGGTGCTGTCTTCTGTTAAAACTAAACAAGTGTCATAAAATCTATTAAGGCTAAATAACAATAAAACAAAACGTATTTTGGTCTGGCTATAGTTGAACAAAGAATTCGTCACATCTTAGTGACCCCATTATGCCCCAATGTTTCAAGTATCCTTTTTGCTTCGGTTGCACTTAGCGGGCATTTCTTATCAATGGTCTTTTTGTGCGGCCTGCTAGCTCAAGTTTGTTTATTTAAAAAGTTACCTATGTAAACAGTACCCACACAGAGCTCTTGTCATGAGTCGAGTATTGGAGTGCAAACAATTCAAAGTTAATTCAATGAGTTGATTCTATTGTTTTAAGTTATTTTAAATCATCCGTATCGGAAATTGAAATGTAATGAATTATTCAAATGGTATGCTTTTGCATCAAAAGCATACCATCTCCCTTATTTGCAGATCTACCAACATGTCTCAATCACAAGTGCCCGCAATAAAACCATTTAATTGTGAAGGTGATCCAACCTCTTTATGCTGTCGTTGGGATAGATGGAAACGTGCTTTAAAAAATATACTTCGTGGCGACAAACACTGAATGAAAGAAAACGAGCAATGTTACTGCATTCCGGAGGCATGGCACTACAAGACATTTATATTTTAATTTACCCGGAGCTCACGTGACTGACCTTTATGTGACTGATGTTCATGACATCGCGATTAAAAAGCTAGAAGATTAATAAAACAAAGCTACTNCATTTCTCTCAATGTGTTAAAACTAGGTTTTGACCAGAATTCCATTGAGGAAAAACAATTTCCCTAGTTCAAAGATGTTCTATTAGAGATCACTATAGATAAAAACATTTCACCAGTTTTTCAGCAAACTACAACTCATTCCCAAATTAGGCAAAGCGACATTTTTCTCGAAATTGGATGTTAAAAATGCTTTTCGTCACGTTGAATTGCATAAAAATAGTATGGAAATCACAACTTTTATTACAAGCAAAGCAAAAGACTAATGTTCGGTATAACGTGCGCACCCGAACATTTTCAAAAAATCATGGAAAAGATGTTATTGCCTTGCAAAGGTGTTGTAAACTTTATAGATGATATAGTGTCTTCGGACGCGATGAAAAAGAACATGACGCCAGGCTAAGGCACGTGTTAATAGTTCTCAAAGACAAGAATGAGTTATTACACAAAAATAAAGTTAAAAAAATATTCAGTTTCTGGGCTACGAGCTTCCATCATCAGGCATTAAACCACTCGACAAATATATCAAAGCAATCGAGAAATTTAGACCACCGGAAACTATCGAAGAAGTCCAAAGTTTCCTAGGATTAATCAATTTTGTTGGAAAGTGGATTCCAAATTTGTCAACCTTAACAGATCCCATTCGAAAATTACTTCGACAAAAAGTGCATAAAAATGCTTCAATAACGACATTGCATAAAGGGCAAGTAATGGCTTTTGACAGATTAAAGCATTGTCTATTTAAGATTCCCACTCTTGGCTACTGTGACCCTAAGGATCGTACCCAAATAATAGCTGATGGAAGTCCAGTTGGTTTAGGAGCAGCATTAATTCAGTATGATAACAAAGGACCGCGCATAACTTCCTTCGGAAAAAATTGTCTGACAGATGTTGAAAAACGCTACTGTCAGAATGAAAAAGACGCATAAGCTTCGGTAGGGCAATCGAAAACTTTCATAATTGAGGCGTATAGTTGTAAAACCCCCTAAAACAGTTGTTTTTATAAATTAACTTATTTACATCAACGGCCAGTATTTCAAATTCTCTTTGAAATGAGAAAAAAGAAATCTTAGCAAATCCCATTATAAGCGTACAAATTTACAAAGGCTAATTCGTGTTTAGTAGCAAAAACCGCTATAACGACATGTTTCACTTTCAAACGGCCCTAACACCAAATACACCAATCAGAGCGCTTCATTCATTCATTCGCAGTATGGCGATTTCTGTTGTTGTTGTGGAGAATTACGTGAGATATTATTACTTTAGTTTGAAACGTCCTGTTATAAAATCTAAGTGGAAACGAGAGGTAGAACGTGAAAAAAGGTATGTTGAATGTTTACTAGAAATGTACGTTCTGTTAGTTTAGGATGGGGTTATACAAGACTGCGATAGTAGCACTAATAAAAAAAGCTTTTAAAATATTATTTATTGAATTTCATTGGGAAAAGATAAATGATACGTATAAAGTTTTTTTTTAAGATTTTATTAGTTCTTTGTTTAGTGAGTCGAGTTTTAATTTATTTATTTTTTTTCTTTCAAGTACAAGGCTCCGGGTTTTCCAACATATCCTTCATGTAATCACAATCAAAAAGCATTTAAATGTAAGGAACTAACTATGCAAATGATCAGAAAATTTTACGAGAAATTCTACAAATGTTCCACCAAATTTACCCAAGACAATTTGATTTTAAATTTCTGCTCAGTACAAGAAGCAAAACGTATTAAAAATGAAAGCAATCGAACAATGGCTATGAAATTCTACATTTTATAAAGGTGTCGGGCGTCGGGAGTCGCAGGGCGATCCCCGGCCACCGTAGGCGCGGGCCTGCGGACGGCGAGCATTGGGTGGCTCGCCGTCCGATCACCACCAGGCCCGGGTCGATGGCGCGTTGTGTTTCACGCGCGCCTCAAAGAGATGTCAGCATGAAAGACGGGGCCCGCTAGGGCCAGAGCCTGCCAGGGTTGCGGAATTTGTTCGAAAGAGTCACCGCGGCCCTGGAACGCAAAGGGCTTTAGAAGGAACACGGATGGGTTTTAGTCAGTAAGAGTCTGACACGCCCTTCCGCTCCACCCAGAGCGGAAGAAGTCATTTGATGATTTCCAATCCTTAAAAAAAAAAAAAAAGGGAATAAAGGTGTAAAGTTCCAGTGTGTCAGAAAACATTTATGGGTGCTCTGTTAGTTAAGAAAGATCGAATCCAGGGTGTTTTGAAACGATTTCATGAAAGTGGGGGACAAATGCCTCAAGAAAATCGGGGCGGGGATAGGAAAACTGACAAGTTTATTGCTAGAAAATTGTCTGTTCAGAGGTTCATTGAATCATTTAGGCCAAGAGAGTCACTATTGTCGATCTAAAAATATGAATAGAGTGTATCTTTCGTCAGAACTAAACATACGCAAAATGTGGCGTATGTATAATCAATCTCATGAACCGGACTTACAAGTAAAACAAATTTTTTTCAGAAAAATCTTTAACCAATGCTCTAATAATGTCGGGTTTAGAACACCAAGAACCGACATTATGTTCAACGTGTACAGAGATTGGGGAACGTTTAAAAACAGAAACAGATACGTCAAAAAAAACCAATTAATTATTGAAAAACGTATTCACAGATTGAAATACAAAGCATTTTACAGCATACTGCGGGAAGAAGTTGATGGGCTTTTGACAATTTTTTTTGACTGCTAAAAAAACCAAGCACTTCCTAAATTACCGGATCAGTCTGCTTATTATAGCAGACAATTTAGTTTCTACCACTTCGCTATAGTAGCAGGGAACTCGAACTCCGCTTGTCATTTAGTTTAGAGTATTTGTAACCAATGTCTATCGTTGATACTTTTTGAATGATTTGGGTTGGGCGGGAGGGAGTTACTGATCTCTTCGAACGAAGCACTTCGTATAATTATGATCGAACTTCACGTACAAGTAAGTTCGTTTAATCATCAATTATATTATTTTAAATTCCCACTATAACATTGTGTTAGTTGGTACGCACCTTGGGCGGCCCACGCAGTACACTGATACAGCATTCGCGGTAACGTCGAGATGTTATGGTTAACACCCGACGACACGCATCCTTAGTGATAAGGACTTTGTTTTTTTTCTAGACAATATTATGATGGACAATGGGGTACCGGGACTATAAATGTCTCATGTCACACATGAGTATGGGGTTACTAAAGGGGGTGAAAATTTTCATTAATTTTGATCTCTAAGACGCACCCGTCTTCGAGATAATTATTTCATTATCTCTTTTCCTTTTTTTTCATAATTTACGGATTGACGTTTCTTTATTTGGTGGCGAGTTTCAGGAAATAAACGGAGGAAGTGAAAACGCCTCGGAGCTTGGATTTTCCTCGGCGTGATAGCTCGCGCTCCAGGCGCAGCCAGCTGAGCGCACGCCAGAGAAGCCGCACCCGTAGTCGGCGCCTGCTGGAACGAGAACAAGCTTTGTCGCGGGAGCAGGAGCGAGTTCGCCGGATGGATTTCGACCTACAAAAGGAACGCGATATCGAGCAACGGCGACGGAGCGAATGACGGTTGTAGGGACTACATGTATGTAAATATGCTGGCAGGGCAAAATGCAACGCTCCCCGCACATAAAGTAAAGCGGCCAGTCGTCTGTCCCACGCCGTGACAATAACTAGTGTTCCTTATTCCGTATTATAAGACGTATCTCTGTGCCCGGTGTAATAACCAACTAATAAACGTTATCCTAAACACGGTGACTTTATTTACGCTTCCTCTCCAACCACGATACAAGTAAAGCCGCAACAACGGGGCTCACCTGAAGCTGAGACGAGCTGCGAGTGCAGTCGCAGAGGGCTGCCGGGAAGTTGCAACAGAAAAGATCAAGGTACTACGAGCGCGGATCATCACACCAAAAGGTCATGTAGTCCCACCTTTTCTTCGAGAGATTTATATAATATAATATCTTGGGGTGAGTTACACACGGTCATCCGATCCCAAACTAGGCAGAGCCTGTGCTATGGCAACCACACAACTGATAAACATACTTATATATTTCTAAATACATACATATTATAGACAAATTACGCCCAGACAGCTCATCACACAAAGATTTGTCCTGGGTGGAAATCGAACCCACGACCTCCCGTTTAGCAATCAGGGTCACTAACCACTCGACCAACAGGCCAGTTTAAAACAAATAATACAATCCATTAAAGATGTCTTGCCATCGCAGTCTCAAAACCAGAGCACTGTATTTAATAACAGAAGCTTGGGTCATAAAAATATGATTCCTGAGTTTAATCCTTCAGAAAAAAAACATCGTATAGAAGATATATGGCTGGGACGAGAAGGCTGTGGTTAATTTTGCTATGCAAAAGCTGACAGGTTTAGGTAAGACTTGGTATGAAAGTCTCAACACTAAATTGTTTACCCCCAGGTAAACAATTTAGTGTTGAGACTTAGTGTTGACACTAGAGTGGCAGGTAATGTTAATGGATCTTCTTATTATAAGCATATTTACCTAAAAAAGACCAACANTGGGTAGAGTGGCAGGTAATGTTAATGGATCTTCTTATTATAAGCATATTTACCTAAAAAAGACCAACATGATTATTGCGCTCAATTTAAACACAAATCACCAAACGAGAAACTCCAAGAACAAAGTAATTACGACTTACACTTAATCAGAAAAAACAAACTAGAAAAGAGAAAACAAGGCAAGAGCTAAGACTCAACGTTTCGTGTTACGCTTTGGATTTAGAAAAAATCTTACTTACCCCACTGTTAGAGATTGATCAATTGTATTGTAAGAATAATAAATAAAATTAATAACTTATAACTTTTATGATCGTGCTAAAGGCACCGCAATTAACTACATGTGGCATGAAACAAATGGCACCAAAAAGAGCCCTTTTTGTCCCAGACGGATAGTATACTCTACAAGTCTACAGTATACCATACGTCTGGGACAACATCGTCAATCAAGAACTGTGAAGACCATTCGGCCACCATACATACGTTGTAAAGGAGACGGATTTTAGTCAATTTTTTGATTTTGAGTCATACATATAATAAATTTTTCTTGTACAAAAAAAACTTAACTGCAACATAAAACAACTAAAAAAATTGTGAGCCGTCACGGGACACCTGGCAGATGTGAAACATCGAAATTGTTTTGTACAAGTAATATTCATAAAAGAACAGATTACGACAGGAACTAAATATGGCATAATGAAGAAAATACATATAGATAGACTGTATAATATACCATCGTATAGTTTGGCGACGCGTCGCCACGGCATGCATTGCCACGACCTACGACACCGCTACAGCTTTATCTTTAGCAATGACATACGGCTAGAAATGGAACGAGGAAATCTGACGGTTCTTTACTTATTCGATTTTAGTAATGCATTCAATACTCTCGAATTCGATTACTGCTTGGCATACTTCGCTCACTTAATATATCTCCAACGCCAATTGACTCGTTTCGCAGTTACCTATATGGCCGCCGGAAATGTATACGATAAAAGAATTTAACTCTTCCTGAATATAACTGCCGGTGTACCTCAGGGTAGCGTTTTAACTCCTTTACTCTTCACAATAATGGCGAAACTAATGGCGGATAAAGGGTCAAGGTAATTACAGTTCCGAAAGGTTTGCTGTCCAAACCATAGAAATTCAGCTTAACTTCATTTAAGATAAACTCAGTAATTTCTCAAGAAAAATGGCGAAACTAATGGCGGATAAAGGGTCCATAATCACGCCTAAGCATGTACATCNTTGCTGTCCAAACCATAGAAATTCAGCTTAACTTTATTTAAGATAAACTCAGTAATTTCTCAAGAAAAATGGCGAAACTAATGGCGGATAAAGGGTCCATAATCACGCCTAAGCATGTACATCCAATCATTAACAGTAATCGTGGTGGGCTAAGAGATCTCATCGTAAAAGTTTTCAAAATTCCAATGCTGGAATTGAGCATGTCTGCTAGCGATGGTAATTACAGTTCCTAAAGGTGTGCTATCCAAACCATAGAAATTCAGCTTAACTTCATTTAAGATAAACTCAGTAATTTCTCAAGAAAAATGGCAAAATTGTAAGCCACAAGAAAAAATGTACGGTAAGTAAGTGCACACTTAATAAAAAGCTTTCTTAATTATTCAGTGTAGTTTAAGTATACTTAATATTACATTCGCAAAATAACAGAAAGCAGTTGAGAGGAACCCGTCGCCTGGAAGTTACGGATTACCTTATTAACGGATGTAAACATGCGATTACATGGCGAAGAAAGGAAGCCGGCCATATTAAGAAATTGGGCGGTAAAAATTCCCCGATTTTACCTACCAACAAAGTTTTTCCCAAAGCCAAAGAACAGCGATTGTTATGTTAATATGGATAGTTTGAAAACCTTTCACTCATTTTGCTTAATAGTGCTGAACGTGGCAAATTAGTGAAATTAAAATACAATCTATAGGGCTGTTTATATTCAACTGCATGTTGGCTGCCCGAAAAACTGCATTTTTATATTTCTCGTTGCCGAAAGGATCCCATCGCAATGCATCGGTTGCAACCGATGCTACCGGTGGTATTGCAGTGAGACAAATTGCAACATCCGCACATTTTTTATACCATTGCGTGCTCGTGACCCGAGAAGGTAAATTTTATAAGCGGTGCATAAAGCGGTAACGCTCACAAAATTACGAATTTGACCGAACTGTTGTTGCTCTGAGTAAATACTATGTATATCACAATAACGAAAATGACGAAGCTGCATACATGGACGACGAAGACAGTCTAAAGTTCGACAACGAATCCGAAGAATAGGGCTGCCATCCGTCCGGGTTTCCCTGAATTTGTCCCAGTTTGGAGTGCGTCTGGGCGGGGTTTTCAAAAAAGGTTCGGACACTTTTTGGGTCTGAGGAAACCCGATTGATGGAATAATTATAATAAATATTAGTAAAGCATTGATTCTTTAGAGAGTGAGATATATACGAGATACCATGTACGACCTGTGACAAAACGGCAACCTTCATAACAAGTAAGTAAACTACAACTGCAGTAAAAGTAGTTTTTAGTATAGCAGTCCGACTAAAAGTAGTTTTTTGTTATAAAGACGGCAAAATGAGCCTCAATACGTAATTCATGATCTATGATCAAAGCTGTTTTGCTGAAGTCGATGTGCAAAATCAACACAGGCCTACGTATCAGAACTACAATTCTACATCGGTCCGGATCCGGCGCGAATAATTTTAATAAATTTTAAGTATCAAACTTCTGAAATAATCTTGCTCCTGGGGCAGTCGGATAAAAACCTAAAAATTAAGATCAGCCTCTGTCACCACGGCCTGTCATGCAGCCGTAGCGCGGTCCGCATAACCCAATGGTCTGGCACGCGATGATGGTAAAAGACCGGACAGCATGTCGTTATTTCCATGGAAGTTGGGTGGGCCATGAGTGTGGGACGCTACTTGTGTCGATACTCTTGCGCCATCCCATATTCCTAGCTCATCGTGCTGTGCTAGCGCTGCCACTGCGGCTGCAGAGAACCTCAATCGGCGGAAACATAATAACCTCGTTGGTAGTTACTATTTTCGAGCCGTTTCGGGTTGAAACTCACGGGTCGTGGTCCAAGTGCTCATAACTTGTTTAAAGATCATCAAGCATTGCTATACAACGTGGTAATGCTGCCAGCCTTATGGTTACATGACCAGTGGCCAGCGATGCGGAGGAATTTTTCGAAGCCATATTTTTAGACTATTTTTAGTTAGTTTAGTTTTTTATTTAAGTGTGCTAAAGTAATACTTGTACATAAAAAGATAATAATAAATAATTTAATACAGCAAAACAAAAAATAAGATACCAGACTAAACATCGAAAGCTTAACGTTATGCTTTTCCAGAGACAATCGATGGAACATGTGACAAATGTCAAACGATACTTACGTGTAATCATAGACGCTTCCTGCGGCCGGGAAAAGCGGCTTAAATCCGGCCTCGGTGGTGGCTTTTCTGATGAAGTCGGAGAAGATGGTGCGACTGTTGAGGTCGCAAGTTGCCCCCACCGACCATATCACTGCCCACACCACCCATAGAGGAGCCAAGCGAGCTGTTTTAAAGTAAAAGTATAGTATTAATATTAGTTAAGTATTCATGGGGTCGCGGTGGACCACGAAGGAGATGGCAGGACGAGTTATTAAATGTTTTCCTTGGAATGGAATGGAATTGGCAAAAAGCGGCAAAGAACCGGGAACGGTGGAAGGAATTGAGGGAGCCCTTTGCCCAGCAGTGGGACAATTCGGGTGTATGTATAATAATAATAATGTAATTCATGCGATGAGTTAAGTGATTTTGAGTTATTAAAAAAAAGGGTCTTTGTAAAGTCAACTTTAACGGATTGGTTATGCCAATCCGTTAAAGTTGACTTTACAAAGACGAAGCGGTCACCGGCATCAAGTTATTACAAGTAATGTGTGGTTGACAGTACTCATAATTTTGAACAACTTTCAACATAGGACCTCGAAAGGAATAGCTTTCAAAATAGTAGTTTTGTTCGCTGAATCAACCAAAGATTTGGAACGGCTGATTCTATTTGATGAAATGTCATTAATCATCATCATCATCATACATCCAGCCGAAAGACTTCCACTGCTGGACATAAGCCTACCCCAAAGAGAGGGTTTGCCATAATCACTAAGCTTGGCAGGGATGGTGCTATTCGTCCTATTACGTCCGATAGCACACAGATGTCATTAATAAACTTGTCATATCTTGAGGAAAATTTTGGACAAAAATGTCTCACAGAATAATTTATGTTAATATAATTGCTGTTGCCAATCCAGTTTCAATAAATCTGCCTAGTCTTTTCTCAACCTTTTCAGGATCGACTTCACGTCAAGTGACTGCCTATCTGAACACAACCAACTCACACACTGTTTCATTAATGGTTCCAATATTTGTAAATATGTAAGTACCATTTACCTTAATTTCTTTAGAAAATGAATAAGTATACATCTGTTGCTGGCAATACTTTGTTCCTATAAGTAATACTCTGGGTGCATCGTCCTCACATAACATTAATTTAATTTTTGTATACCAAATTTTGTAAAATCATTATTTGAAAACAGTAACTATGGAGTTTCTTGTCCGTTCTTCTCCATCCACCTTTCCGAATGGACAGTAGGGTTTTTCAGTAGGGGCCCTTTATTAATATAGGTAATAATATTATTTTACTGAACTGTAAATGATGAAGTTCACAACTGCCGTTTAATGGCCTAATTGAAATAAACGTTTTGACTTTGACAACCCAGTAACTACGTAATACGATACTCCTTGGCAAGACTAGTGTCACATTATCTTTCTTCTGACTACCCGTTTTCGTATGTCAATGATGTTCATATAACAGCCAGGACCAACGGCTTAACAGGTTCGCTGCCACACAAGTCGGGGGCCGACACGACCACGCGGTACGTGTTGGCGAGAAGTAAAGTTTATATAATCAAATAAATCATCCGGTTTGGGACGTTGAGTTTAAATTGGCACTGTGCTTGAAATTTCAAAAATTCGTTACGTGTTTGTGGTTTTTTCGTGTCTTCAACGTTTGTGTTTTTACGTGGGAATAACATGTAACGTGGCCTTGCGGTTGAACTTATATTTTGTAGGTAGCAGCGAACCTGTACGTGCTTTCCGAGGCATGAAGGAAACTCCGTCAGTAATAGATAGATGGATGGATGATTTGGCGTTCCAGTATGATGATACATTAAAAATAAGTCGGTAAACTCACGCATTAAAGCTAAAATGTTGGCCCCTGGCGGAGGCCTGTCGTCCTTCCCCGTGAGAGGCCTAAGGCGGTAATCGAGTAACTCCAGAAACTTGAGTACTAATGCGCAGTCGATAGACACCACAATCTCCGTCAGTCTTGAACGCAGAACTTCCAGGGCAGGATATACATAAGTCTGTATAAGAGGCGGCAGCATTTTGCGGATGGGATCCGCTATCTGTAATGGTAGTTGAAGAAATCCTTAATTTTTCGAATGTGGTCAGTTTTATAATGCGAATATCACACACGCGAACAGCACCTTTAAATCATAATTTTAACGACTAAAAAGAATTCCAGCAATTTATGATTTTATATAAGATAATTTGAAGAGAGTGAGAAAATTTACTATGACAGACGGAGAAACAACCAAGTGATCCTATAAGGGTTCAATTTACGGATGTTCGGAACCCTCAAGAGTATTATAAATCGTTAAAAAATGGTTTGGCTATCAAGAAGTACTGGCAAATTCCAGCAAATATAAAGAGACCTTGCTGCTGACCCATCCAAGAAAATAAACCATCATAAAATATGTATAAGTAACCAAATCATGAAATCTATTAGAACTGTATAAACCAACCGATTTGAATATGCTGTTTTAGTACTTGAGAAATCCGTTCAAGCTGGCGGTACTTTAGTCGTCTTATATGTATATTCTTGCCATTGCCGTTTGTTCGACAAAGACTGTATCTAATTAAATCTATTATTATAAATTNATCGTCTTATATATTCTTGCCATTGCCGTTTGTTCGACAAAGACTGTATCTAATTAAATCTATTATTATAAATTCAATCCTATGTTATTTTATCCATAATCCAGGTTATGGGCCCAGGATACGTGATAATTAAAAGTACGAGCGTAGTTTCTTCGTTGAAATAATTAAATACGAGATGCCGAACAGCTACGATCCATATCTGCCGTTGCCGGCGCCTGCAGCCACGAGTTCCGCAATAGCAGTCAATTTTGAAAAGCTCAGTGGTATATCAAATTTTGGAAATTGGAAATTTTTGATGCGGATTGATTCACGAAGACCTGTGGGACTGCATCGAAGAGTCCGAACCAGGTGTTCCCAAGGTCAAAGATCGAGTCGCAAGCAACTACGGGCTCTTGCAAAAATATATTTAATGGTGCAACCGTCATCGTTTTCCCATGTACGAAACGCAACCACGGGGTTTGAAGCTTGAAACAACCTAAAAACGGCCTATGAAGATAGGGAACTATGCAGACTTTTACGTACAATGTTAGGATTGAAATTGGAACAATTTAATGATATGGAAGCATATCTCTTTAAGATCACGGAACGAGATCAGCAACTACGAGACATAAACGCGCCATTAGACTATGATTGTGTGTCAGTGCTAATGTTAAGCGGTTTATTGCCGGATTACAACCCGCTCATTGTGGCATTAGAAAATTTGAACATTAAATTGTGTAGTGAAACAGTGAGAAGTAAATTACTATAAGAAATTTTACGCAGAGACAATGACAAGAAGTAAGAAAGTGAAATATTTACAAACCGGCCTACAAAAAGGGTTAACAAACATTCCGCGAAGGTCAAGTGCACATACTCTAGTGTAAACATACTCCCTGTGTAGCTTGTATTGAGGGGAAGCAAAGTAGACTGCCATTTTCACAACAGCCTTATAACATAGCCACAGAGAAACTAGGTCTAATATATTCCGATCTATGTGGACCTATGTCAGTTTGCTCATTTAGTGTCAACATTTATAGATGATTTCACAATCATGACATTTGGTTACTTTATTAAAAGAAAAGATGGAGTATTGCCTGTGATTATGATTTTCAAAAGCCTGGTGGAAAATCAGCTTGGCTCATCGCCGCAAGGTTGCCTGCTTGTCGGTCTTCTACAGATTGTACTTCGGGGAGAGTGTCCAGGAACTCCACGACCTCATCCCACCGGTCCCCTTCTACCATCGGACTTCTAGACGCACTGCAAGTTACCATCCCTACCTTGTTGCTATTCCACCAATTCGCACTAAACGTTTCCAAACGTCTTTTATAATGCGCACAGCAAAGGAGTGGAACTCTCTGCCTGCGTCTGTGTTTCCGAACGCATACAACCCTAATCTCTTCAAAATTAGAGTGAACAGGCTTCTTCTGGGTAAGCTCGCTCCATCGTCGACTTTGTCTCTGTCATCTATGACCTAGACTAGAGTCAAGAGCAAACCCATATTAAATAATAATAAAAAAAAATGCCCAATAAAAAAAATAATCTAAGAACAGACAATGGTCGTGAATATGTTAACAAACAGTTCCAGATATTTCTACAAGAGCATGGCATCGAACACCAGACAACTGTGCCCTACTCACCACAACCAAACGGTGTGGCAGAGCCAGGCCAATCGCACAATTACGGAGACAGGACGATGCATGCTGCAAGATGCAGGACTAGACCGGAGGTTCTGGGCAGAGGCATTGAATACTGCAATATTCATTAAGAATAAGTCACCGAGTAAGGCAGTGAAAGGCACAACACCAGAAGAAAAATGGACTGATAATAAAGTCAATTTATCTAATTTGGCTGTGTAACCTATGTACCTACTGATCTCTGTTGAAAAACGTATTATTATAAATTCAATCTTGTGTTATCGCCACGACCAAATGCTAGCCCATTATTGCTTCAAACAAAAATTATGAGAGTAAATCACTCATGTTATGCAAGTCATACTAGAAAGTTTATGCTTTTTGTTTAAAAACATTTAAAAGAAAAGAAAGCTAAATCGAAAATTCTGCACAGACAAAACGCACATTACAGCTTTTTTTTTTCACGATTTCCGGTTTTCTTTTCATGTACTCTTTTAGTCTAACATTAAATTAGAGACAGATGACAAGTGACAGAACTTTGAGCAGAAAATGCGCCCTTTGTTGGCGCAAAAATGAGGATGCTACTCTATTCGCTGATTCACCGGTTTATATTATAAATAATAAAATAAAGATAAAGTGACATAGTGAAGATTTCCTTATCTTATTATTTAAAAAAAACGGTCCGACGAAGTTGTAACGTTATTTTATTTGGACAGTCTTTTTTTGTTCGGGACTAGCCCGCCAAACTATTTCCAAACACTGCACTCCTGCAAGTCAGAATCAACAGTGGCGACCACCAGAAAATCGAGTCAATGAAGCTCGATAAGTCTGTCTCGGATCCCGCAACTAAATAAATCAAAAAAGGACAGCGAAGAAGTAGGAAAAAAAATTTGGACTGTCTTTAGCTCACCGGTGGCAAGTTACTCTTGATCCAGGCATTGACAAGCGGTGGTAGACCGACCACTTGGGCGTCTAGGTACACCATACCACATCGCGAGACTGTGGCAGGAGAAGCCACTATCAAGTCTGCCACCTCGAATATCATGCGCTGGCGATCAGTCAGCTTCATTATCTCTCCACTTGATAAGCATAGTTTCTTGTTGTCGTCTAATACCTGAAATGCAAAAATCGGATAAGTTTTGGGAAACCAAGTTGCGCAACATATTTTTCTTTTACACTTGTCGAAAATGTACGGTTTTCAGAAAAATAACTGTTGAGTCGAAACTAACAATATTCGCTACGAGTGTAAAATGAATATGGTTGCTGAAATGAACCTAAAATGTGGTATATTGTCCTCGGGTAGTACCACAAACTAATCAAAGTAGCAATAGTAGGCGAGAATTGATCTGCCAGGGTTGCGGAATTTGTTCGAAAGAGTCACCGCGGCCCTGGAAACCAAAAGGCTTTCGAAGGAACACGAGTGGCTTTTCCGCTTCCGCTCCACACAGAGCGGAAGAAGTCATTTGATGATTTCCCATCCTTAAAAAAAAGAAGCGAGATTTGATGAATAACAACGACACGTCATCTGATCGATTTCAAAACCTCGTAAACAAAGTTTCAGAAAATTTACCCATTCATTAGAGTTAGAATAAGACGTCAAAATGTTAGGAAACCTGGTGGACACTACAGACGAAACGTCAAATTTAACTATTTCAAGACCAAACGCATCGAGAAATTGAAGAGAATAAAGCATTCATCAATGCAGCTTTTGTCGAAATTTCTATACAACATCATAAGCAGTATAGCTACTGAAGAAGGCTATTTCATACAGAGCGAATTCTTGAGACGGGACAGTAAGGGCAGGTACCTTAATCGTTGTAGTTACATAGGAAAACGTTTCTCTAGAAGACCATCCACAACTTTTTGAGATATTCTGAACTACATTTTTGAAAAAAAAATTGTCTGCGAAAAAAGTTATCAAATATAAAAAAAAATATTATGTCTATCGATCCTATTTCATGTAGGGACCAAAAGACAGAAATCGCCAAATTTTTTCCTATACATTTCGATGAGAGAGTCAAACTTATCCAAAGGCCAATTTTTTTATTGTGGTTAGATCCGATATATTATAGTTTTATGAATTGTATATGCTGTGGATAACGGTGTGAGTTTCACATTTATATAACATCTTTATTTATATTATTTGTGCTGATATAATGTGATACTGTTTGTTGTCCCAAATAAATAAATAAAATAAAATAATCCCCTATAAAGAAGACGGGCTGAAAAAAATAAATAAAATAACTTTCAAATTTCATGTACGTCAGAATCGCGGGTTTACTTTTAAATCTGCCTAAATTTATTGCAATTACTTGGTACCTTCTGTGTACCTTTACATACCTCTCTTGAAAATCTGTGTACCTACACCCGTATAATGATATTTAAAAAAATTTGCTACACCCGCCATCCTGATGTCAGAACCGCGGGTGTACTGCTAACCAATGTATGTAGCTAAGTACACTATAAGTAGATTTGGTGCCTCTTGTGTACCTGCAGAAACAAGTATTGTAAGGTTAATTAGCCAAGATGTGGGTATTTTGATAATATCCTAACTAGTATGTAACCACGAATACAATGTATTTGTATCTAAATTAAAACCAAATAAAAATAGTAGTTGTAATAATTCTAGTCGAATATTATATCGATTATTTAATTGTATCGAATCGAGAGTTAAGTACGGTAACACTTTGTATGACAGTTTGACGTTTTAAAGCGAGGTGAAATGTTATTCATTCGTGATTTGACGATTGAACTGAACACTTGATAAAAATAAATCAGTTTATATCGTTACAATCTTCGTTTAATTTGAGAGATAAAGATTAGATCCTTTATCTCAGAAGTGGGATCAGTCGTAATTGACTACCGCCTACAATTTTGAAGAAATATCCCAAAATAACGTGTTGCCACGTGTTTTGTGTTGCGTACGCAAATCATTGGTTATTATCTGCGTAACAATGGATAAAACTAGAACTAATTGCAAGAGCAATGAACGTAAACGTCGCCGTGACCGGAGCAGAGAAACAAGAACAAGCACTACGCATAAACGGAAACCACGAAGGCAGCGATCGAGCAATCGCGATTCTTCGTCGGAGTCTCGTCGTAGTGCAGACCGCAGTTCCCGTGAGCAGACTATGAGGCGCCATCACCCGCCGAACCGGAGTCGCAGCCGTGATGGATATCGCAGTCGGAGCAGCAGCTACGAGCAGCGTCGGTCCAGTCGGGGCGTGGAGGGGAGACGCAGTAGGCGAGGCCGCAGCAGGCGCCCAGAATCCAGCATTGAGCGACACACACCTGACACACCCCCACTTCCTGGTCACGTGAGTAGCGCCAATGGTTTTAATAATGACACGCAAGCGTTTTTTGCAACTTTAGTGGAAGCTTTAACCAAAAATAGATCTGAGGGTAATAAATTCCCTATGCTAGGCAATGTGATTCCAGACTTTGACCCTATGGTAAAGAGTCAGACTATAGTTATGTGGATCAATAAAGTTGAAGAATGTGCTAGGCTCTATGGTTGGGGCGATGATCAAATAATACATTATGCATTGCCTAAACTGTCAGGTATTGCCAAAACGTGGTACCAGGCCCTTCCATCTATGTCGTATTCATGGCCTCAGTGGAAAGATAAACTGGAGCAATCGTTTCCGAGCAGTGAAGATTACGCTGAATTACTAACCGAGATGTTATCAAAACGTGTGAAATTTAATGATTCGTTAGAACATTATTATGAAAAAATTAATCTACTAAATCGATGCGAAATACATGGTAAACGTGCGGTAGATTGCCTACTATATAGTATTGAGGATCGGTCATTGAGATTAGGCGCGAAAGCGGCAAAATGTCAGGAGCCGGAGCAGGTTCTCACATATTTTCAATCAATCAAGCAACATCTTCGCGAACCAGATAGGTCAAGGGCGAATTTTGATAAACGTAACAACACTACTCCTTTATCATCTAGTAATAGTTCTAAGCAGATTGGTAATGGCAGCGAAACTAAGACTTCGAAGTCAAACAATATTGCGTCAGTTGTATGCTTTAACTGCAATGAACCTGGGCATTTCAGTTCTAGATGCACAAAAAAGATATTGAAGTGTAATGTTTGTGCCAAATTAGGTCATTTGTCAATTAACTGTCCCAGATTACCCTCTGACTCAGCTAATAAAAACGATAAACCTAAAGAAAACGATGTGATGCGTATTGAAACAAATAGTACTAATGACACTAAATATTTAATGAATCTAAAACTCAACGATGAAGTTATTCAAGGCTACGTAGATTTGGGTAGCCAACGTACGCTGATTCGTTACAGTGAGGCTGTTAAGAGGGGAATCACGTGGATTGATAGTAACTTACCGACTATGAGAGGTATAGGTGAGAGTATAGTATTGCCAGTGGGCGTATCAAACGTCATTATTGAAATTCAAGGTATTGTGGAGGAGGTCAACGCGTAGGTTGTCGACGATAGCGTTATTAAATATTCAGTTTTAATTGGGCACAGTTTTACAGAGAAACCAGGTATAGTCATAACGAAAACTACACATTCATTAATATTTACTCGTGATCAATCAGTTAAATTAGAATTAAATTTGAAAACCGATATTGTAATACCCCCGAAGGAAATGTATCTATTACCCTGTATTTCTACAAACAAATACTCGGGTATAGTCCACGTTAGTGGTTCCTTACGCGGCATGTCACAGAATGAATATTATTTGATGCCTGGTGAATATGAAATAGAAAACGGAGAGGTTAGGATACCGGTGCAAAACTTTAGCGACAGCACGGTTGGTTTATATAAGGATTCTCTCATTACACGAGTCGTATGTACCAGGAATAACTTGAGTATTAATTTATTACATTTTGGAAATACTGAGACTAAGTCTGCCTTCAATTATGGCAAACAGTTAAGTGAATATGAGGTTAACCAATTAAAAGAGTTGCTCAAAAGGTTCGAAACATGTTTCTCGGATAACCTAAACGACCTGGGTTTGACTAATGTAGTTCAAATGGAAATTCAATTAAGTGACTCACAACCGGTAGTTTATCGCCCGTATAGGCTCTCCTTTCCGGAGCGTAGACAGGTTCAATATATGGTGAAAGAAATGATTGATGCAGGCATAGTATGTGAGTCAAACTCGCCTTACTAGCGTAAGGCGAGTTTGTCCAGTCTTACTGGTAAAGAAAAAGACTGGTGAAAGCAGGCTATGCGTTGATTATCGTGCATTAAACAATAAAACAAAAAAGGAACACTATCCGTTACCTTTAATTGATGATCAACTTGACCGGCTAGCTGGTAACTCTTTATTTGCAAGTTTAGACCTTGCATCTGGCTACTACCAAATTCCAGTAGAGGCAAAATCTCAAGACAAGACTGCGTTTGTTACTCCCGATGGGCAATATCAGTTTAAACGCATGCCTTTTGGTTTAGCAAATGCTCCTTCGGTATTTCAACGAGCAATGAGCAAAATACTTTCTAAAGTCGGTTATACGATCGTTTATATGGATGACGTATTGATTCCTTCGAGATCTTTTGATCAGGGAATGAAACGGCTAGAGGAGGTACTTCAACTTGTAAAAGAGGCAGGTCTTACACTTAAGATAAAAAAATGTAGCTTTTTCTGTACCGAGCTAGAGTTTCTAGGATTTCATGTTAGTGGTGAGGGGATACGTCCAGGCAAGCGCAAGACACTAGCTATAGAAAACTTTCCAATTCCGCGGAACGTACATGATATCAGACGATTTATAGGCCTGGCTAGCTTTTTCCGGAGGTTCGTAAAAGACTTCGCCTTTATTGCCCGTCCACTAACAGACCTGTAAAGAACTAAATTCGAATGGAAATGGACGGCAGAGGAGGCGGAGTCATTTAGAGTTTTGAAGGCAAAATTAGTTGAACGTCCTATATTAGCTTTATATGACCCCCGATTAGAGACCGAAATTCATACAGATGCGTCGAAACTAGGTATTGCGGGGATTCTCCTACAGCGAGGTGTTGACGGCTTACTCAGGCCAGTGGCATATTACAGTCGTAAAACTACGGTAGACGAGCAAAAATTTCACTCCTTTGAGTTGGAAACTTTAGCAGTAGTCGCTTCATTAAATCGTTTCCGAGTCTATTTACTAGGACTAAGATTTAAAATAGTCACTGATTGTAACGCACTTCGTACTACCTTAACTAAGAGGGATCTTGTACCACGAATTTCTCGCTGGTGGATCCAGTTTCAGGAGTATGACTGCGAAATTGAGTACAGACCGGGTTCGCGTATGGCTCACGTAGATGCTCTCAGTCGTGCCCCAACCGATGTGGATACGGAGCATGTTTTTGATGTTCTTCACGTAGACGTTCGCTATTGGATCGCTACTGTACAGGGTGATGATAGCAAAATAAAACGTATAAAAGACATCTTAGAAGATGAAGAGACTAAGTATGTAGCTGACGTGCGTAAGAATTATATGTTAAAAGGTAGTTATGTGTATAAAATTTTAGACGAAGGGTTGCGATGGGTAGTTCCGAGAGGGTGTATATGGCAGGTGCTGCGCATGAACCATGATGAGGTGGGACACTTTGGCTTCGAAAAAACGTTGAGCCGTATCAAAAGCATATTTTGGTTTCCAAAAATGCGTAGGTTCACTAAGAAATATGTCTCAGCTTGTTTGGAGTGTGCGCATCATAAGGCACCTGGTGGCCCCAAAGAAGGAATGCTCCATCCAATACCTAAGTTGGAGAAACCATTCCATACACTACATGCCGATCATCTGGGCCCATTCATTCGCTCTAAGAGAGGCAACATGTAATTGCTTGTTACATTATAGACGCATTTACAAAATTTATTTATTTATTATATACTTTATTGTACACCTCATAATAAGAACAGGACAATCATACATAAAATAAGTGCACAATGGGCGGTCTTATCGCACAAGGCAATCTCTTCCAGACAACCTTTGGATGGATTGAACGAAGGGAGATAGATTTAGGGCTGTCAGTGTACAAACGTTTTAAACAATACTAATTAGATATAATAATATAAAATACATAAATACAATACCAATTTGTATACTAATAAATATCAAATATATAATTGAGACAGGAGCGGAAAAGTTCAAGTGAAAGGTTATGCTCCTTCACCGTTCTTTTAAACTCTGGTAGCGTTTGGGCACGCCTCACTTCTAAGGGTAATGCATTCCACAAACGAGCCGCTTGTATACTGAAAGATTTGTCAAAGAAGGAAGTGGAATGCATACGAATACTTAGTTTTAGATTCTCCGATGATCTCAAAGACCTAGAATGTGTGTCACAGAGGAACTGAAAGCGTTCTTTAAGATAGAAAGGAGTAGAAGGATTAAAGAGTACATTATAAAGTAGAGAAAGTATGTTGGCATTCCGACGAAGGCGAATAGGAAGCCATTTGAGCTTAGTACGAAATTCAGATACGTGGTCATACTTAGCTGTTAAAGACACTAAGACGACTACGGCAATCAAGGCATTTAAGGAACATGTTAGCTATTTCGGCGTTCCTTCTCGTCTTATAACAGATCGTGGCTCTTGTTTCACAAGTGCAAAATTTAAGAGTTTTATGGACCAATTAAAAATAAAGCACATTTTGAATGCAGTATGTATGTATGTAACTCGGGCTGGTTTCCGCAACTCCACGACTAAGCGCGTATTTTGCGTGCAGGTGGGACAAATGTGTCATTCGATCCACCCCAGCTCCCCAAGGAAGGCCAGCAACGCCTTGGTGTTACTAACTATCTCGCAAAGGGTACCTGGGTTACCGAAGTACTTAGCCCTGTAATCAGCGACTACCGGGCAGCTTAGTAGCAGGTGTGCTGCTGTCTCGTCCTCCTCCATGCAGGCTCTGCAAAGTGGGCTGTCGGTGACTCCTATGACATAGAGGTGTTTATTAAAAGACCCATGGCCAGTTGTGACGGCTGTGACTGTACGCAACTGCTGTTTAGTAAGTCTTAGGGCTTTTTTCGTGAAACGGCCATCAATAGAGGGAAGTGCCTCTTTGGCCTGCCTGCACTCAGTATGGTCAATCCATAGCTTGTGATGTTTATCATTAGTACGTTTTCTTACCAGATTGCGTAGGTGACCGAAGGGGAGTGGTACAATAGGTTCAGGTCCTATCGTCATCATACTCGACCCCCTTCTGGCGAGTTCGTCCGCTGCATCGTTGCCTCGGGATTCGCTGTGTCCTTTGATCCATTGTATGGTTACCTTGTTGTATCTACCAACCTGGTTGAGACGTTGGTGACACTCGAGAATCAGACCAGAGTTAACTGTGTGACTGTTCAGAGCTTGCAGGACGGCCATGCTGTCCGAGAGTATGCGTATTGAGTGGTCCCTAACTTCCCTGTTTATGATGGCTGAAGTCGCCAGGGAAATGCCCATGCACTCAGCTTGAAATACTGTGTTGTGGACCCCCAATGGTGTGGCTATATGAATGTTGAGATCCTCTGAGAAGATTCCCGCACCCGTGCCAGTACCTGTTTTTGATCCATCGGTGAAGACCCGCAGCTCTGTGGGGCACAGCCCTTCGCAGCGGTGATCTTCATGCAATTGGATTTTGTATTTTTTATCAAAGATAAATTGCTTGGGTATCCGGTCATTTATTGCTTTTGTTATGGGGAGTTCGTTATTGAGCTCCTCGAGCAGAGCGGTGTGTTGTGTTACTCTCTTACCCCAGAGATCCAGTGTTTTAAGACGGACTGCTGCCATCGTCGCTTCCTGTTGTATGAACAGGTGGAGCGGAGGGAGTCCCAGTATGGCTTCCAGCGCCGCAGTCGGAGTAGTCCTCATGCAGCCCGTCGTTGCCATGCAGGCTAGCCTTTGCATGCGCTGAAGTTTGTTTACGGCTGTACCTAGCTTTGTGCGGGTCCACCACACCACGGCCCCGTAGGTGATCATGGGCCGAATTACTGCGCTGTATAGCCATAGTATTATTTTGGGAGATAGGCCCCACTTCTTACCTATCATTTTCTTGCATTGCCAGAAGGTGATGCATGCCCTGTTTAGTTTGTAGTCTAGATGATTGCTCCATTTTAACTTACTGTCTAGGATGACCCCCAGGTACTTAACCTCGTTAGATAACTGGAGTTCAGTGTTAAATAGTTTAGGTAGGCGGTAGTGGCCTAGAACTCGCTTTTGTGTGAATATGACTAATTCAGTTTTAGTGGGGTTTACTGATAGATCATATTCTCCGCACCATCTCTCCACGATGCGTAGTGCTTGCTGCGTTAGGTTGCAAATCGTACCAGTCACCTTCCCAGGCACCAGGATTGCGAGGTCATCTGCATAGCCTATTGTATAGTACCGATGTGCGTTGAGTTTGGTGATAAGGTCATTTATCACCAGATTCCACAGAAGAGGGGAGAGCACTCCTCCCTGCGGGCAGCCCCTGGCTATTAAGGCCAACTGCTGCTCTTCCTCTAGTCGAACTACTCGCTTACTTAACATATTAGTAATCCAGTCATTTAATACCTGTTCTACTCCGTGCTTGGAGAGGGCGGCACTAATGCTGGAGAAGTTTGTTTTGTCGAAGGCTCCTTCGATGTCTATGAAAGTGCCCAGACAGGAGCCTTTCTGGTGGATCGCGTCCTCTATTTGGCTCACCACCAGGTGAAGAGCAGACTCTGTCGACTTACCTGAGCTGTATGCGTGTTGGTTACCATGCAGTGGTAATGTTTTTAAAGCGCCATCTCGTAGTTCTCTTTCGCACAGTCTTTCTTCAAGGAGGTCAGACTGATTGGTCGATAGGATTTGGCGTTTGTATAGTCACTCTTACCTGGCTTTGGAATGCAGTAGCCACTCCAAGAGCGAATGGACAGGTCGAAAGGTTTAACCGAACCATGGGGTAAGTCCGGTAGAGTTGGCCATACGGGAGAGATGACCCGCGGTCGTAGTTCGAGCTAGTAATGACAGATGGCACCGCACGCTCGCTAGTACGTCTCTCTGTGTTGACAAGGTCGAACGTAAGCTCGTGATGTCCCGATAAAAAACCAAAAAAGTGAGTAATTAAGACTTTTATTTTGTGTGACACTACATATATTATAGTCAATTCTAGTTACCAGGCATCTAGTTTACCATATATTTTTGTAAAATACGTGTGTTTTAACCATTTTTTGTGAATCTGTATAGTTTGTTGTGTTTCTAACCGAAAAATTGACAGCATCGTAGTAATATTTGATTGAATTATTAGGGATGGCCATCTCTCCCGTACAATCAGGTGAGATGGCCCACTCTTTTCAAGGTGTGATGGCCATAGTTGATTAACATTTATTTTGTCCTTTTTGTGATTATAATATATATTTTTTTCTTTTATTAGATGCCTAACACATACAAACGCAAATCTTTGGATATTCGTGGTAAATGGTCGGAGGATCAGTTACGATCTGCAATGAATGCTGTTCAGAACGACAAGATTTCCGTACGTATGGCTGCAACCACATTCAGTATTCCCCGTAAAACATTAGAAAGGAGACTCAAATCTAACAATGACAAGAAAGGTAGCATGGGACCTTCTTGTGTTCTTGGCAACGATAATGAACTACGCCTGGTTAAATACATTAAAAAGATGCAATCACATGGGTTTCCCTTGACAATTGATGATGTTCGGAGTATTGCCTATCGATTTGCAATTCAACTCGGAATAAAGCACAAGTTTAATACCACTACTGAAAAAGCTGGCTATGACGGGCTAAGTAAGTTCTTAACTAGGAACCCCAGTATAATAATAATAATAATGTAACCTCCTCACAATACAGCTCGTATTGTGAGGAGGTTCCTTTCTCTGGAGCCCTAACCACCGGTAGCTTAGACCTTGCTCCCGACACCGGCGGACTACTGCTTTTTATATTTTTAAATGTTTTTTTTTTAATGTGTGTGTGTTTTTTTTTTAAGAAATATTTAAAAATATAAATTAGTATGTAAGTGAAATGAATAAAGAGAATAATAATAATAATAATAAATTTATTGATTAACTTAGGACTAGATTACATTGCACGGTTGAATTACACAGGTATACATTTTTTATAAATCTAGTTAGTGGGTGCAGTACTGTTCTTCTAGATAGGTTACGAGGTAACCTGTGTTTAGAAAAAACAGTTCCGATCCCCTGTGATAACATAGTGGTTTACTTATACCTAGTACGTGCAAGTCAGAATGTTTCAAATTTGCAAAGAGAAATAAAATGTGATAAACAGTAACCAGCGTAAAAAACCAATGGTATTTAAATCAGATTGCTGTTTTATACAAAATATAAACGAAAAA
>NDFZ01004466.1:0-63058 GCA_002192655.3 Mamestra configurata
CGCATTCGTAAGGAACCAGCAGCCGTCAGGCACACGAGGAGGTTTTCTGCACGCACCCCAAGGCGGCAAAGGCCTGCCCTTTCTCTCTGTCTTGGGCGATCCCTGACCAAGCCTGCCCCGCAAACATGATCAAGGTCGAGGGTTCCGTACCTACCCGTTATACCGCCATAATAAAATTGGTATCATTTTTATTGGTAGCAGGCGTCAACTATGTATGGTATGGGGACACCCTTTAATTTTCAACTTTTTAATTTTTTGTAATTTTTGCTGGGGAATACCATATAGGTTTACCCTAAATCTATACCCTAGGTACTTCCGGTTGACCTAGAATTGTCAATTTTAGTTAAAGCAAGGTACAAGTAAAGGGAAAATTCCGAAATATAAAAAAAGTTGAAAATTAAGGTAAATTTTGGTAAGTTTACAAGTTTTCGCGTGGGGTGATCTTATAAGGGTTCCTTTTTTTACCTTTTGTGGAACGGAACCCTAAAAACCAAGAAATCCTTAAAATTAAAATCACAACATGTAACCGGCATGTAACCCCATGTCCACGTATTAATAAAACACTGGCAGACATCTGCTACTGCTGTCTTGTACGTAATGCTGGCACTTCACTTGACATATTTGTCCAAATATTCGCGTGAATTGCACATGAAGGTCCAGCTAAATTAGCTGGTCTGTTCGGCTTTTCAGTTTTAAGACCTGGCAACCCTAATTAGAAACAGCCGTGCGTGTACGTCAGTGTACGGTGTAAAGTGTCGTAGAATGATTTTACCTTTACATGCGTCACATGTAATCAGGAAAAGTTTACTCATGTATCCGTGTTTTCTTGTTAAAGTCAAACAATGTATTCCCCACAGGAAGGCCAGTAACTAGCACGTCTCTGCCGTACCGCGGGCCGCTCCCGGAGATCGCGCACATCTTCCGCTCGCCCGAGGCGCGGCCGGCGCGCGTGGTGTCGGACGTGTTCGCGTGCGCGTGCGCCGCGCCGCTGCTGCTGCTGCTGCTGCTGTGGGCCAGGCTCGGCCTCAACTTCAGCAACTTCCCCTTCACGCCTAGCGCGCTGGTCTTCCATTTGGCTTTGGGAGGTAAGGAAAATCTAATGATGCAGTTTTAGTATTCATCAAAATCGGACTCCTTTGAAAACTTTTCTCTATTTTTCATCATTTAGGATTTGCCTACTTGAAAAATTCACCCTGCATTATATTATTATGCCCAAGTGATCATCTGCTGCCGACGCGGCGACGCCTATCATGTTGCGTTCAATCACGCAAGCGTTGACGGACTGCTGCGTGTCCACAACAAAGCATTACGCAGTTGTGTTATTGAATAAGTTTGGCGAAATCGAATAAATTGATCGACAATATCGTGCAGTGGCGCCGTAACCTTTTGACCGCTAATAGCCGACAAAATGAAAAAGCGCCCAACACGACACCGTCACAAAAAAAAAAACGGCGAATTTGTGGTTTAGCGTCGGGGGCACACTGAAGCATTTATTCTCTGGCGTACCCAGAATACGCTCGTAATGTTTAACCTTTTGATTAAACTTAAACATTACGAGTGTATTTTTTTTGTTTTGGCGATGACCACTCGCAGTTCAGCACACTAAGGCTGGTTACTGCTTAACCGGACTAGCCTGTGGTGGCCTCAAATGAATTTAAGGCCCCCAGCCAGGGCTTACAAACTAGCTAATTATATTAAATGACCGCTCGCTAGGGCATCCCTTGCGGGGGATACTGACCTCGGCTTAGCGGCGTCATTTCGGGTACGAGTGTATTCTGGGTGTTTGATACTTATACATTCGTGTGACCATGTTCATATAAACACACAATTGTCCGTCAGGTTCGCTGGGTCTGTACGGCGTGCTGTGGCTGCAGCTGTCGATGTTCGACACGGTGCGCTACCTGCTGCCGCTGGGCGCGCTGACGTTCCTGTCGGGCCAGCGCCTGCTGCGCCGCCTCGCCGCCGACAAGCAGGCGCGCTAGACACACACAGCGAGTGCTAGCTCAGGCCGCATCGCACCGCACGCACCTAGAGGATGAGAACCTCCTCCTTTTTGATAAAGTCCGATAAAACACTCAACCATGGCCTGTAGCGTGCGTTGAAGATCAAGAGAGGAATTTTAAAATGCGTTACGTTGCTGCCTGTCCTAATCTGCGATAACCTTTACACTTATTTAACCTTTTGAACGCCAGAACATAAACGCATCGGCGTGCCCCCGACGCCAAGCCACAAATTTACCGTACTTTTTGTCACGTATTTGTGACGTTTGGCGTACAGGGCATGCGCTTGCTTGTCACCTATACGTGACAGTGGCGTTCAAAAGGTTAAACTAAGATAGGAATGCAGTTTCTGTTTGCTGTGAATGTTCGGATATTTTTAGTTTGATTGTGTCCTACAAAAGAATTAGATAATGTATGTAATAATGTCTACTTACCAGTTACACTTTTGCAGATAATAATATATAAACCGTAGGTAATACATCTCATTAGAGTTTTATATGAATAAATAACAGTAACTGTCAACTTCTAAAATTGGTATGCAATAGTAGGATAAGGAGATTGTAATGGGCACACTTGTTTTATTTTGCTAGAGTATAATTTATAGACTTTGTTGTTATTGCATTATATTTCCACTAAGGTGTACCTAGCGTATTGTGAAACAGTGTGTGTCAATGCACTTTTGAGTTCAATTGTAAATACGATCTCCAATTGTCATTGGAGTGCATAGTAAAATAAAAGAGGTCTCATTGTATTTTCTGGTTTCTGAATTATTCAATACCAAGTATGCAATATGAGTGGTTGGGACAATATTGTGACTTATTTCATCTTCTCTGGGGTCATATAGGGGCTCTACGGAATTCTTAACTAATTGCAATTATTTTATATTAAGTCTTGTTCAGTAGAGCTCCTACATAACCCCATCAGATACATGTAATTATAATTTTACATAATAAAAGTAATGTGATTCGTTATTTCTCTTTTTTTGCATAATTATCATGGGTTACGTCCAAACACGTACTTCTATAAAACGATCCCAGTCAGGTATCGCTCCTTCGTGCTGTACTGCTATTTCAATTTGAAACGTGAACCTACTGCGCGGGCCTGTGGACATAGATCGAAGATTGGCTCGTCTCCTATAAAAGGAGCAGGCCCGGCTCCCAGGCGCGTTGTGTTCACCGCGCGACTCTAACAGATGTCAGCACAAGTGCCAGGGCCCGCTAGGCCAGAGCCTACCAGGATACAGGAATTGTTCCGAGTAACCGGCCCTAGAACGCAAAGGGCACATTTGGAGGAACATGGGGTGGGTTTTAGTCAGCCACTGCCGGCATTGCGTGGCGTACCGTTTCATCCTGTGGCATCCCGCAATGTACTGAAGAATCCCGCGGCATGCCACACGATCCTGTGGCATGCCACGACGAGACGACAGTAAAAACAATCTGGCGCTCACTACTGTATTGTGCTAATGTAAAATTGGTTGTGTATTTTGTTAAAATTATTGCAGCGGCGATGTCACGACGTGCCATAGTAGCCGGGGCATGAGGTAACGTTCCGCGGTCAGTCGGGTCATCACGCGAGCCATTAGGACCTAATCATATTTAAATAAAATGATTTTGGACAAATGATTTTCATCCTTATTGCACTGAATGTTAATACAATAAGGACGAAAATCATTTGCCACACCTTGCTTGCCGTGCCGCCAGTGGGCGCCGGCCCTGACACTCCCTTCCGCTCCGCCCATAGCCGAGAGACGACTACTTGAGTCACTCGATGTAAAAGGAAATAAAAGGGAGGATGAATTCATATGCTCGACATAGAGGGAATAAAAGCGAGATGACCCTTACCGTTCAACGTAAAGGGAACATATCGAGTGAATAGCCTGCGTGAAGCGCAGACCACACCGCCAGCTAGCGAGCGAGCTGGGCGAGCATCGTTTCACCTCTTTTCATACTTCGGTTCACGCTGCGTAGTTTCGTCCGTAGTTTTCGAAAACTCACGTCGTTTAGCTCTCAAAATCTTCGCTTAGTTTATATAGTTGCCCTCGACTCGCCCGCAAGCTCACTCGCTCGCTCGCTAGCTCACGGTGTGTGGCCTGCGCTTTGTTTGCTGTAGTCAAGAGACCCAATGGTCTACAAAATGAATAAAAGACAGTTTGTAGTCGTTAAGAATCTTTATTAGCAAAAAAATATTTAACATGCTTACCATACATAAAGCAAGAAAGCTTTTCCAAGTAAATGCGCTCATTATTATTATCTATCACAGAATAAATCATCTTGAAATGATTCCATTTTACTATAAATTATATTATTGTTTAGGAAATTATTCTAGTTCATTAAAAGCTAAGTCATTAAAACTATTTGCATAAAGGTACACACATTGCAAATCTAAGTTGCTTGTCTTACTTAATTATAAGGAACCCCTTCTTCACGCACAATTTATCGTCACAATTCAAATTAATCAAGTTGTAGACAATATTGAACATAATGTCAGTCCATGTAATTGTATTACCAGCTCCACCGGTACAAGTACCACATCCTCCAAACATTCACTTTGTAACTTTTGATTGGAATTAATAATACTGTCAGTCACCGAGACTTGCTTGGTTTGTTTTCATTTATGTCAATCTAGAACTCGGCGTCAAGTGTGAATACATTGTCCATCTGGTTGGCCATGACACCCCACTTCTGGTACTCACTAACTTTCTTTTCAAAGAAGTTGGTCTTGCCTTCCAATGAGATGAGATTCATGAAGTCGAATGGGTTCTTTGTGTTGTAGTGCTGTTGAAAAAATAATACAATGTAGTAGGTAACATCTTTTGAAACATTAGAATAATTATCAGTATAGGCAAAAGTTAAATGAGGTAAACTAGAGTGGGTAACTGGCTTTTCGTTAGCTGAATAGCTCTTATCAGTGCCACAGTTGTTCAAATACATACTGATATTGGATGACCTGAATTTTCTGATACAATAAATTATTATTTATCATTTAACTAACCTTTCCTAATTAGGATATTGTAACATGGGGATTGTTCCATCAGGACCTATTTTCTTTATAATAATACACATGACTGAAGCATGTGGAAGTCTGCCCTGCATTTGGACATTTTTGGCCGGATAGATTTCCGAGACATTTACCTTTTCTCCAATAAGTTCCATAAGCAGCCTGTCGGCAACAAACTCAATGTAGTTGGACATCAGTTCGCAGTTCATGCCGAGCAGCCTGACGGGCAGCGCGTCCGTGAGGAACTCCTGCTCGATGATCACGGCGTCCTTGATGATGTTGAGTACGCGCTCCTTGCTCGGCTTCTGTACCAAGTGCCGGAACATCAGGCACGCGAAGTCGGTGTGGAGACCCTGTCGAAAATTACATGTTGTTATTAAATAGATCAAGGGACAAAAGACTGCTACTAGTTATGGAAATTCATTAAATTGTCTATGATGATGATGAGCTCATTTATAGTCTAGCATCAAAATATATTTTGTAATCAAAAAAAGTTGGTACCCCCCTTTTATTTTAGGATAATGTTGAGTTGTTAGTACATCTAAAATGTTAAATTAAAAAAATAACCTTGCCTAGCTCACTAAATAGAGGCTAGCAATTTCAATGGTTATACACAATTTATAAAAATGGTGCAGTTATCTTAATGAGGAGAGAGTTTGTACATTAAATTGTTTAAATTACATATTTTAACTATTAATTAATATGCTTTAAACATAATGGAAAAAAAATGCTACAGAGATTATAAAGTAATCGATTTTGCAGTAAACATAGGTGCACATAAGCAAATAGCACTTATGTGGGATTGTTATCAATAACATTATTATGTTCATGGTAGTATTTTCAGATAAGGGTCTGCGTGAGGAGACTCACTAAAGATAACAGAATTATTATTAAAAGTTTGCTGATATAGCTTACTGATACTGAAAGCTGTTTGTATTGATGAATGACTCAATTTGCTGGCAGAGCTTATCAGAATGACTGGTACAAGTACTTCAAGTATTTGGCAAAAACCTAGTAAATGCATGATACTTTAGTATTATCAAAATACAAACCTCATCCCTAGAAATCAGCTCATTGCTGAAAGTCAATCCGGGCATCAAGCCACGCTTCTTCATCCAGAAGATAGAGGCAAAACTGCCAGAGAAAAAGATGCCTTCAACGGCAGCAAATGCGATGATGCGTTCTGCAAATGTAGCTGACTTGCTTGCGATCCACTGCAGGGCCCAGTCAGCCTTCTTCTTTACACAGGGCAGGGTTTCAATAGCATTGAACAGGAAGTCTCTGCATAAGGATAAAGATTGTCGTGATTACAATGGAAACTATTATTAAATACATTTTATGAGTATGAGTCATGGTGATCTAATGCCTACTTGTTTTGTCCCTATGACAAAATGCCTGCTGTTTTAGTGTAATGAACTAAGGTGTTATGTAATGAGTTGCATGAATACTTCAGCTAATTAAACTTTCATTTAAACTAATGGGGTTTTAAGACTTATGACCATGTTATTTTACAGCCTGGTATAATGTAATATAAATTTATTTGGGCTCAACTTACCTCTCCTTAGGGTCCCTAATGTATGTGTCAATGAGCAGAGAGTACATCTCAGAGTGTACATTCTCCATAGCAATCTGGAAGCCATAGAAGCATCTTGCTTCAGTCACTTGCACTTCCTGTGAGAAGCGTTCCACCAGGTTCTCATTGACAATGCCGTCCGAGGCAGCAAAGAAGGCCAGTACATGTTTAATGAAGTGCCTCTCACTGTCCTTGAGGTTCTCCCAGTCTGATAAGTCCTGAACACAATTTAATGTAAGGTGAGTCACATGAATGCCTGCTTGTGTACAAAACATTGCTACATGTTTTGAGTTAGGAGCAATAACAAAATTAAAGGTGTTGCGCTTTACGAGTTACAAGAATTATTAGTGCCAGCGAAAAGGCGTAGTTCAAATTATAACAAACCTAACGAAAACTTGATAACCTTTGTTTTTCATGTTTAAGGATTAGAAACTATTGCAGGACAGATATTATGCTAGAAATAATGAAACAACATAAAAATAACAAGATTGTTATTGCGTCACAATTTGGTACCTACATACTTCCTGTTGCTTGCAGGGGGTGGTCATGCGTGACCATTGTAACGACCAAAAGCGACCCGATAAACAAGGCGCTTTCTTATCTTGGATATAAATAGACTCCAGTAGTATTACCTACTTCTTATAATATTATAGAACATTGGATTAAATCAATAAAAACAAAACCTGTGTAGAAAGATCAAGATGAGACAAAAATAACCACGAGACGTAAACAAATACGTACCTTGGATAGATCCACTTCCTCTACGGTCCAGAACGAAGCTTCGGCCTTCTTATACATGTCCCAGATGTCGGGGTACTGTATCGGAAATATGACGAAGCGACGCGGGTTGTCGCGCAGAAGGGGCTCCTTTTGTGGGTCAAATACTGCTACCTCCATGTTTTTTCCCTCAACCTCCATACTTTCTTCACTCATATTGTCATTTCGTTCAGCCAAAACATTGTTTTTACCGTTCTGCAAAGCAAACAATTGTTAGGTTCAGGTTCTGACATGTCGCAATCTAATAATAACATTGTAGTTAGGTATGTATAGAGTAACTAACCTTCAAATACGCGTGCATATCATTGTGCAGGTTTTCCTTGTCATAAACTGGAGCCACTGGAGCCATTGTGTTTTGTTTAAATGAAACAATAGAATTAAAGTCAACTTTTAGTTACGGTCAACGCGGACAAGTTCACAGTTGCGAATGCACGTTCGTTGTCGGCCGCCCGCTTTTTTGAGTACAGACAATTTCCCTCCAACGTATACTTGTCAATGATTGGTTCTTCTGTTCCGAAGTCCACTACTAAATAGCAACGAAACTTTGAAATCACTTCAACATGGAAATTTGACCAGGAATATTCCTATTGTAAAATGAAAATTAGGTAAATTATTACTTCAAAATATGCAATTTTAGCATTGGGTATATAACACCTAAATTAGAAATTAAAATAATGAGTTTGGCGGATGAAGTTATGGTCTCATAAAGAGATTCGGAACGATCATATGTTTACAAGTTCATTGACCACTCAGAAAACAGCAAATAGAAAAGAGCGGCATTTACTTTGGTTTGGTTACTTTTATTTTATTCCATCGTAAAACTCTAATATAATCGCTATTAAAGTTGTTTGATATTTTACGTACTATTAAGTGTCGTGTACAACAAACATTCATTTATCTCTTTATGAGAATATGCAATAAACACACGATAACGGGTTTCGCGCCTAAACTAAACATTTTATCTACATGTTTCAATTGGTTATCAAGTTAACCAATCAGGCGCCTGGGCAAAAGTTGCGTTCAATTTATAGATCAGCTTTTAGATGTCATTCGAATTTAAAATAGGTGTGGAAAAAACTGATGAAAATGTAGGTGGCATTTTACTTTTACTTCATTATACTTGTCTTAGATCATTCTCTTCATTTCGGAAGAAAAATGTCACTTCCGCACATATTTTGAAAACCAGTGGTTACCATAACTATCATGAGCCATTATACGCTTTGTGGGAGTGCGCTGCGTCATCGTCACCACATCGCCTTCTTTGGAAGGGCATAGCTGATACTGAGGAGCTTGAAGAGTGGGGAAGTAAACCACAGCTATGATGACAATTCTGGAAGTACGTTCTAGATCCCTACCAGCATATCTTACTAGATAATACATACATTCTTTTCCTAAGCACGCTCTTGCGAATCTCCACTCAACCGTCAAGAGAGAGGCATGAGCCCTTTTCCTCGTCAATATTTACTCTAGCCAGCCCATTATGGTAAGTTAGAGTTGAGAAGGGCCGTAGCGGTCCCGACAACTATGCTGACACTCTTTGATGTGCGCGTGGAACACAACGCGCCGTTGAGTGGCGCCGGCTCAGCGCCTATCGGATGGTGAGTTACCCGTCGCTTTTTTCGCTGGGAATCGCCCTGTGACTCCCGACGCCCAGGGTGTCTCCTGGGGTGGCTGGACGTGATGATTGCGTCTACATCACGCGTTCCACTTCCCCATTTGCTTACATTTCTGTTTCGCAGAAGGAGGTGGCTTCCCATGCTAGGGACTGAATACCGATATAATTTGGATAACCGATACCAAAATATCTCTATAAATACCTGTATTTGGTATCGATATAATACCGTTATTATTAAATTTTCTTGCGTTTTTTGCAGGTCAGTGTCAGGTTGTATCTTAATCAAAATATGATTCGCGACTGTAATAAATATGTATTTACTTAGGAATCATCAATAAATATTCTGTGACGTCACATTGTAGCCTGATATCGGTACTGAGTATTGATATATTTATCGATATTTTATTTCGATACTCAAATTACTGACATAAAATAACAGTATTTATCCCAGATATCGATACTGTTATCGGTATTTTCTTAGAAATATCGGTATTCTTCGAGTATCGATATCAGTCCCTGTCCCATGCCCTCTAACTCCGGACCATGGATTGGAACAGGGCCGACCGCGCGAGGTCACCACCGATCGCTGGTATGAGGATACGGCGGTGCTCCACCGACGCGGGGCTATATATTTTTAAATATTTTTCTTTTCTGTGAGATTTTTGAGAGAGGCCGCATAACATTACAGCGGCTTTTTTCAATCCGGCGTGTTATGCGATATAGTTGCGACACATACATACACTAAACGGCCCTTATCAACCCACCTACCTCCAAGTAATTAAAATCAGCACAAAGTAAACAAAACAAACTATTCGAGATAGTCAACATAACAAAGTCAAAGTCAAAGTCAAGTCAAAGTCAAAACGTTTATTTCAATTAGGCCATTAAACGGCACTTTTGAACGTCATCGTTTACAGTTCAGTAAAATAACAATTTAACATTAATAAAGTGACTCTACTGTCCATTCGGAAAGGTAGATTCTTATGGAGAAGAACGGACAAGAAACTCCATAGTTACTCTTTTCAAATAATGATTTTACAAAATTTGGTATACAAAAATTAATTTAATATTATGTGAGGACGATGCACCCAGAGTATGCTACTTAAAGAACAAAGTATCACCAGCAGAGGTAAACTTATTAATTTCCTAAAGAAATTTAGGTAAATTGTACTCACATATTTACAAACATTGGAACCATTAATTAAACAACAGTGTGTGAGTCAACAGAAAAATAAAAACACAAAAAAAGAAACAGTATATCTATAAAGTTAATACATTAATCAACCAGTTTGACCTTCACCCTTGATTGTCCTATGGAGCAGGACCAGCATGTTTCCAAGCATTCTTATCCTGAATGTAATCTTCTAATTTGTAATATGCTTGTTCACAAAGTGTACTTTTAACATGAGTTTTAAATTTTCTTTCATTTAGTTCTAATATGTCAGAAGGTATTTTGTTGTAACATTTAACACAATACCCCATGAAAGAAGTGTGGACTTTAGCTAATCTAAAAAATGGTTGATCTAATTTGTCTTTATTTCTAGTATTAAAATTATGTCTATCACTAATTTTACTAAAAAGATGTCGATTTTTCCGCACATACATAATATTTTCATAAATGAATTGGCAAGGGACTGTCATAATATTAATCTTTTTAAAAAGTTCCCTAAGAGAATCACGGCGACGCAGATTATAAACGGCTCTGACAGCTCTCTTTTGTAAAATAAATATGGATTCAATGTCAGCAGCCCGACCCCACAGCAAAATACCGTACGACATAATGCTGTGAAAGTAACTAAAGTAGACCAAACGTGCGGTTTCTACGTCTGTTAACTGTCTTATCTTTCTAACAGCATACGCGGCTGAGCTTAGACGACCCGCAAGAGATGTTATATGAGGCCCCCATTGTAATTTCTCGTCCAATGTGATACCTAGGAAAACCGTCTGATTAATGAACTCCAGTTTTTCTCCATTATAACATAACTCTTTCAATATATTCAATATTTTTATAGTGAAACCTTTTATTTAATCACCAGTTTTCCTCCCCACGTAGCGATTAGCCCCCTTAAAACATCCACTATCGCGCGTTCTCAGGAGCGTCTATCTATCTATCTATTGGGGTATGCTTTCCGCACTTAGTCCTGATGTTGGAACATTGTGTGTGAGCCATGGCGGCTGTCATTCCAACCAGCCAACCTCCCTCCAGAAGCAAATCAGTCCTCCCAAAGAGTTCAGTGTGTCTGTGAGTGAATTCGGTGTCTCTACCGTTTGTCTACGTATATCGGCGATGCCTGTGCACTCAAGGAGCACGTGCGACACCGTTCCTCCTCCTCGATGCATGCTCTGCACGGAGGACTGTCTGTTATACCTATTGTGTGGAAATGCTTATTCAGTGAGCAGTGTCCGGTGATGGTCCCCGCCACCATTCGCAGGCTTCCCCTATCCAGTCTCAGAAGGCTAAGGAAGGGGAAGGAGTGGTATAGCCTCCTTGGACTGCCTGCAGCCTGGTGCCGAGTCCCACCAGCGTTCTGCTTGTGTGTGGGTATGTTCTTGTAGCCACGTGCGTAGCTGGGTGAAAGGGAGTGGCACTATGGGTTCGGGTCCAACAGCCATCGTACCAGACCCCCGGCCAGTTCATCGGCCGCGTCATTTCCTAGTGATCCGCTGTGACCTTTTGTCCACTGCAGCGTCACAGTGTTGCTGTTTATCACCGTGACGCGTTTTAGTGCATTGTGGCATTCTTGTATTTGTCGAGGTGGTGTAGTTTCTATTTAGGGATTGGAGAACTGAGGCGCTGTCGGAGAGTATACGAATATGAGTGTCCGTGACACGCTTTCGCCTGATAAACGGTATTGAGCTTTCCTAGTGGTCTGGATATTCTAATGTTGAGGTCGCTGGAGTAAACTCCAACTCCGGTTCCAGTACTTGTCTTTGATCCATCAGTGTAGATTCTCAGCTCTTTGGGACGAGTGGTCATCCGATTCTTGTGTTAGCACTATGTGCCTCTCCTCAAAAATTAACACAAGTTTAGCCAGCTTATCCTTATTTCTATACTAATTTTAGCCATAACAAATACATAAAATGTAGCACAAATTTGGAACCAAGAAGATTAAAAAAAATCGTTTGTCTCTGGTTGAAAACCGGTGTGTCATTCATGTCATGTCAGTGTCATGTCCATAGATTATACACTAAAAACTGGTAGTCATGTCATTCCGGGAAAATAATAGCAATAGCCTCTAAAAAATACGCTTTTGGAATTTGTGAAATTGTAAAATAAATAAATAGGAAAGTTTAGCAATTATGTCGGATAACGATGATGATTATATGTGCGAGGAGGAGGAAGATTATGGCTTGGTATGTATTTTAAATTCACATAATACTTTTTTTATTTGGTACTGTTATTGTGTGTGACGTTTATCGAGTATCTCCAAAGTTCCTAGCTTTTAACGTTGCTGTTCCAGTCGAAACTCTTGAAAAAGACGTATCTTATTAGCATGTTATACAGTTTAGCTTACATGTATGCATGAGGTTCATAAAATTATCCTTGCACGAATGGGTGCTGAAGAAGCCTTTTTCGTTAGAGCTTGAACTTATCAGTTTTAATTAGATCAGGTTAATATCTTGCCCTGATACTGATGTCAAATCATTTGATTGTGTATTTTGCCTAGGAATACTCGGAAGACAGTAACTCAGAACCAGATGTTGATTTGGAGAATCAGTACTATAATAGCAAAGCATTGAAGGAGGATGAGCCCCTGGCAGCTCTTACTAGTTTTCAAAAAGTCCTTGAGCTTGAGGGAGGAGACAAGGGTGAATGGGGCTTCAAGGCACTCAAGCAAATGATTAAAATTAATTTTAAATTGGTAAGTATTCACCACAATAAATTAGATTTAGAATGATTAGATTAGCTATGCAACAATGTAGAGAATTTGAAATGCTATTTATATAATTATTAGTTTCATTACCTTTAACCTTTTGACGGCCACAGTTGGCTATAGCCGACAAATAAAAAAGTGCCCAATACGCCATCATCGGCTAGAGCCGTTTGGCATCAGACACACACCAAAGTTTTTACAATCTGGCATTCAAAAGATCGTTTTTCATTTATCGGCAATAGCGGACTGTGGCAGTCAAAAGGTTAAAAAAAAATGCAAAATTCAGTTATTTAATACCTAATCCATTAGTCAGTTTTGACATTGAAAATATTTTTCTGCACACATAATAATCTTTTAATATTGTTTTCAATATGTTGTTTTTAATCAAGTCAATGGATTGCAGGGCAACTTCACAGAAATGATGTCTAGGTACAAACAGCTGCTGACATACATCAAGAGTGCTGTCACTAGGAACCACTCGGAGAAGTCGATCAACTCTATCCTGGATTACATCTCTACTTCTAGAAATGTAAGTGTCACAATAGTTTACTATAGAATAAGGACACAGGAAAGCAATGATAAATTTGATTAATGGTTACTGTCAGCTTACCTCTCTCACTGACTTTCAATATTTCCAATCCAGGGTTAATGTGGACCACTGGTTTTTTGTTTTATACATTTCATCCTACCATCCTAACCAGGCACGGTGTTTGTTTTGTGACCTTCACACTGAAAATACTAAAAATAATTCGTAAAAAAAATCTATACGTAATTTTTTGTTTTTTTGTGTATATGTTTTATAAAGCATTTTTTTGTGCATATTACCCAGTTTAGATTTATTCAAAAGTGTTGTCAAAACATTTAAAAGATTTTTTTTGTTGAAATCAGTATTTATTTTTTTATAATTTTTCTAGCACGAAGTAGAACCTCTATCTGGCATAAAAAGATTCCTTGTACTAAGGTTTATCATCCACAAAAATATTACGTTCAACTTCGGCCTAGGTTTCGAGAAAATGATTTTTAAGCGCAGAGGTCAAAGTTCCAAATATAGGGTTATCACAAAAAGGTCAATAATTTTTTTTATGATACTTTATATTATTATTAATTAAAAACATTTAGCAATATTGAATTTGGTGTTTATTCTAATAGATTGGCTTCGTTGCTTAAGATTATTGAATCCATATTTGACGCCTCGTTAATCTCGTCCTGCGAGTAATCTTGTTCATTTTCAGACTGTAGACTTTTTGATTGTACATTCTCGTCTGTATGCCAGGTACTTTCCACATCAACAGCCTTTAGAAGACCCAGCACCGCAGATGACAGAGGAAGACTTACAACATTTCTGTCGGTGATGGAGGCGAAGCAGTGAAATTGCCGGATCTGATGATTCTAGTGCACGGTGGAAGAGATCAATCATTGTTTTTCTCCTATCCATTTTCCGGCAGTGTTGCTCTCTGTCTCTACGCCAGAATTTATTTCTAGATTCGGCTGCTTGCTCGGAGAGCATACCTAGCGGAAGGGGATTGGATTCGATGATCTCTTGACCGTGCACTAGAATTTTATGTACTGTCACCGTCATCGGATGCCAGCTATATGTTGCTACATATTTTTCGGCAACTGCTCTGCAAAAGATACCGAACTTGGTTGCGTCTATTGGCAACTCACAATTCATTGTGACCAGAATAGTGTAAAAGTCATCCAATAGCCCTGACTGGAGTCCTAAGATGTCCGCAAATATATGTCGGTATTTGTCTGACAGCACACTTCGGGCAGTGTTGCCATCGTTGGTAGTGCCCGCATTTGGCCTTACCACGTCGACTAATAACCCCATCTTTCTCCTTATTTCGGCCTGGATACGCTCTTTTCTTTTTTGTACTATGCCACTCTCTTCTGTGTTTTTATTTATTCGCCATTTCTGCACAGCTGGATCATTTTTGTATCCAAGGTGTAGCAAAAACTCAAAGACACGTATCCAAGCATGGAGCGGATTTATGCCGTGTTTCAAATTGTCTTTTATAGAAGGTTTTGAATAACACAACGCCAAATCGTTAAAATTGCTTGATGTCAACTTACAAAATGGGCAGCGCAACTGTGATGAGGTACCGGTGATTGCATTTAAGACTTTTCCATCTATGATACTTAAAGTTAATTCACACGTAAATGTAATTGTGTGCCCTCTAGTCGTCTGAATAGTTATAGGTGTTAATTCTTTGATCTGATCTTCTATCAAAGTTTTTTCCGTCATAATAAGTTCATTTGTTTCTTTTTTGTATTGGATGTGTATGGGACGGCAAAAGCGGTAAGATTGAGGTGTGGGATTGAGCCAGATAACGTAACTGTTATCAGCTTGAACACGCAAAGGTATGAAGGTGGTTGCGAATAAGCTATTTTCAGTAATGGAAGGATCCTGAGCTGACTGATCAAAGCTCTGTTTATAAAATGACTGGCCAGTGCTACCGTCAAATCCCCAGGATCCTTCAAATACACAAGTCAATTCTTTTGTTCTATTGCGATCGCAAAATTCGATAAAGCTCTCTTCGCAACATTGCACTATTCTTTTTAACGTATGTATCAGTAATCCTTTTACAGAAACTGATGCTTCAACATCCGATACTCTTATTTCTTCTGCCGGATAGCATGCTTTTCTTGCAAGAAGCACTTGGGCATATGGAGGATAAACGTTAAAACCTCGAGATTTTAGATCTTGCTGTCTATCTTTGTAGGTCTCGACACTAAATTTTCTGTCAATTATTACCCCCAAAGCCTCTTCGGCAGTGTAAGGCTGTGGCTCCGTAGTTGCTTTTTTCTTAATTTTGGAAGCCCGAGTAGGAGATGCAAGACACAATTCAATAACTGCTTCCAGATCTTTCGCAGCCTTAGGTATAACTTTATTTTCAGCAGATAATGTTGATACTAAACCTTTTATTATTTTTGTTGGTGTTTCATTCTGAAAAGAGTCATGTAGGCGTTTTTTTATTCTTAGTTGCTGCCTGTAGCTCAAACTTTTATTTTGATTGTCTGAAGTTTCTGGTTCCGAAGAAGGAGTAGACAGTTCTATACTAGTACTTGCGACACTTGTATCATCAATTGTGCTAATATCAGGCACGTGGGAAATTGTATGTGTCGGCTGATCATTATAAATATTGATTTTTAATTCATCTGGTAAATCATCAAGAAACGACTCTTCTAAATATATTTTATGTCTTCTCTTAAAAAGAATTTTATTGCTTTTGCAAGTCCTGAACATCTTCATTGTGTTAGTGAGGAAGAAGCTGATAGTGACAACCCTAATACAAATATTTAAAAATCATTTTCTCGAAACCTAGGCCGAAGTTGAACGTAATATTTTTGTGGATATCATCCACAAAAATATTACGTTCAACTTTAGTACAAGAAATCTTTTTATGCCAGATAGAGGTTCTACTTCGTGCTAGAAAAATTAAAAAAAATAAATACTGATTTCAACAAAAAAACATATTTTGAAGGTTTTGTCAACGTTTTTGAATAAATATAAACTGGATAATGTGCACCAAAAAATGCTTTATAAAACATATATACAAAAAACAAAAAATTACGTATAGATTTTTTTTTACGAATTATTTTTAGTATTTTCAGTGTGAAGGTCACGAAAACTAAAATATTTAAAAAAAAATAAAGTATGGGATATTGACACCTGGGTGTTCTACTCTTGCATTTGGAATGATATATTTAGTATAAATCTTCAATAAAAAGCGAATGTCACTTTTTTTGGGCAAAACAAACACCGTGCCAGGGTCTGTTGTGACACCTTCATGGTGTATCAGGCTTCATAGTGAGTTTCCCCTAGTGAGTTTAACCTACCTACCTACTTACCTACCTACCTACCTACCTACCTACCTACCTACCTACCTACCTACCTACCTACCTACCTACCTACCTACCTACCTACCTACCTACCTACCTACCTACCTACCTACCTACCTACCTACCTACCTACCTACCTACCTACCTCTACCTACCTAACCCACCTACCTAACCCACCTACCTAACCCACCTACCTACCTACCTAACCCTGCCTACCTACCTACCTACCTAACCCTACCTACTTATTTTTTTTGTTTTATACCTTTCCTAATCTGTAATCTGGCCAACAAATCAAAAAAAGAATTAGCCAAATCATCTCACAAATAGGGTAAAAAAATAGTTACATGCTGAATATTTGTTTGGAATTATCATCCTGTGTCATTTTTCCAAATAATTGACTGATTTGAAACAATTGATTTGTTTTCATAAATATATTATGTATATAAAAGTGCTCCTTGCAGATGGAATTATTACAAGACTTCTATGAGACCACACTAGAGGCTCTGAAGGATGCCAAGAACGACAGGCTATGGTTCAAGACAAACACAAAGCTAGGGAAACTGTACTACGATAGAGGAGACTTTAATAAACTTGCCAAGATTCTGAAGCAACTGCACCAGAGCTGCCAGGTGAGATTGTCTAAATGAAAATCAGCATCTCTGGGTTCCAATGATTACTTAACTTCACACTTTTGGTAGCACTCAAACATTGTTTTTATAATTTTTTTTTTTTAAGTTTTGTAGCATGGCCTTAGAAAGTCTGAGCAAAAACATGCCCTAGCACGGTGTCGGTGAGAATACACCCCCACCCGCCAATCTTCTAACGCCATGATACTGATATGTTAGCTACCCAAAAGCCCATTTCTGATAATTCAATTAAAATTATATATTTGCCAATTAGCACTCTTCAGGAAGCAAGGGGCTAAAAAGGGCAATATGTTGTACATAGCAATTGTGCACCCTGTTAACAATCTGTTGCCTATAATATAGATATTTCCACTACAGACTGATGAAGGCGAGGATGATCTGAAGAAGGGTACACAGCTGCTCGAGATATATGCCCTGGAGATCCAGATGTATACGGCGCAGAAGAACAACAAGAAGCTGAAGGCTCTGTACGAACAGTCCCTGCACATCAAGTCTGCCATTCCACATCCACTTATTATGGGTGTTATTAGAGGTAACTATAATTTATTGGAGTTTCTGTTACTGTACAGCAAATGTACTGTTTCTGTACTCTCCTTGCCCTGGCGAGTTTCATGGCGAACATCCACTAATGTTTTTTATTTGTTCTAAATTTTATTATCAGAAAAATACTTGATGTCCAAACTTCTATGGAACAGCAACTGAAAATGGAATGTGCGTTACATTGAGATGCACACAGAGACGCGTTTTGTGTTGCTAAGAGCAGCCAATGACTGGGATTAGTCCAGTTCATCATCATCTTTAGTTCTGACAGCCTCTTCCCACCCACTAACACCCACTGCTGCGCGTAGGGCTCCTCCTTTCATGCTTTGCTTCCCTGGTCTACCAGTTATCCAGAATCCAATTGAAAGTAATGCTTAATTGTTTCAGAATGCGGCGGTAAAATGCACTTACGCGAGGGTGAGTTTGAGAAGGCTCACACGGACTTCTTCGAAGCGTTTAAGAATTACGACGAGTCGGGCAGCCCGAGACGGACGACGTGCTTGAAATACCTCGTCTTAGCTAATATGTGAGTGTTGACACTTATCCAAATACATACCTTATGAACACTAGGAAATTCCTTGGGCCCTTTTCCTGACTTTTAGATTAAATACAAAGAAGTTTATATTACATATGTATTTCAAAATTTTGATAGTTTTCTCCGTTTTTAACTCTGATTCTGTTGTCTACGTTTAACTAGCTGTCACAATATGTTTTTGAAGACTCATCTCAAAAACTCTATAGGTACAATTGCTTTTGCCCGCGACTTCGTACGCGCATATCCCGTTTTTTGCCATTCCCGTTGGAATTTCAGAAAATCCTTTCTTAGTGCGCTCCTACGGAGTGTAGGGAAGCTATACGCCAAATTTCAGCTTTCTACGACCAGCAGTTTCGGCTGTGCATTGTTTGTTAGTCACTCATTCAGTCACTAGTAAAGAATTTTATCACACTAATAATAATATTAGTGTGATAAAATTCTTTATAATAATTATAAAGGCGAAAGTTGGTGAGTGTGTGTGTATGTTTGTTACTTCTTCACGTGCAAACGGCTGGACCAATTTTGATAAAATTTGGTATGGAGGAAGCTGACACCCTGGATTAACACATAGGCTATATATATACTAGCTGCGCTGGTAACACCGCGGGGCGCAGCTAGTAGATAATAATTGATTGATTTTCCACAGGCTTATGAAATCAGGCATCAATCCTTTCGACTCTCAAGAAGCCAAGCCTTACAAGAACGACCCAGAGATCCTAGCCATGACGAACCTTGTAATGGCGTACCAGAATAACGACATTAACGAGTTCGAGTCCATACTCAAACACAACAGGAACAACATCATGGACGACCCCTTCATTAGAGAGCACATCGAGGACCTGCTGAGGAACATCAGGACCCAAGTACTCATCAAACTGATTGGCCCCTACACTAGAATCCATATACCATTTATTTCTAAGGAACTCAATATTGATGAGAAAGAAGTGGAAAATCTACTGGTCACCTGTATTTTAGACAAGTAAGTACAAGCTAGCGTTTTATTTTTTACTAGCACTTCGCCCGCGCATATCCCGTTCCTGTAGGAATTTCCCGTTCCCGTATAGCCTATAGCCTTCCTCATGAATGTGGCTATCATATATAAAAAGAATTTTCCAAATCCGACTAGCAGTTCCAGAGATTAGCGCGTTCATACCATATATTTTTTCATTTATTTATTTTTCATTTGAGATGAGTTTGCTCTTGACTGTAGTCTAGGTCATAGATGACATATTAGTATAGATTCCATCACCACTGTTCTAAAATTGGAGAAGGAGAACAGTTCTTGGCCCGCGTGCAGTGGCGGATTTACCAGCCGGCAAATGTGGGGACCGATTTATTTTTAGGTGTCTTACAAAAACAAAAAAAAATCTGCAAGAGGTGTATCTGATGTCTTGCAGAAAGAGCTTTACAAAACCCCCAACCGACCTCTGAATTTTTGTAGTTACGTTTGCCGCTGGTGCATTATTGTGAAGAAGCACACATTACCTCGCCTTATTAGTTTTCATTCGTTTAGAAATGCAATATACCCAAATATTACTTTTGCCATTTCAACCAAATTGTTGAAAATGATCTTGAAACTGACAATCGTAGGGTTCTGCAGCCCTACTATGACGTGCTGATGCCATCCAATTTCGATGATGTAAACGAGATAGCGTTATTCGCTATGTATAGCTCCGTCTCCCTCTTAGAGCGGAATCATGATCGTTTTTAAGATTTCATAATAGGGCCACAGGGTGTTAAAATTAACACCCTTTACTTGGGCAATGATCCACTTTCCCTCCCGGAGAGGAGGCTGACGTTACAGCAGTGGTGACATCATAGGCTGATTATGCTAAGTAGATGCTGAAGATTTCTTGCATGTACAAAACCTTCAGAGATGCCCTGGTCAGGTCCGCCTGATAGTATGATATGATTTGTTGGATGTTGCCTGGTTGCAGCACAATCAGCGGGCGCATCGACCAGGTGAACTCCGTGCTGGAGCTGCAGTCGCACGCGCTGGGCGCGGCGCGGTACGGCGCGCTGGACAAGTGGACGGCGCAGCTGGCGTGCCTTCACCTCGCGCTCGCCAACAAGATGGCGTAGGGCGCCGTGACGTCACGCTCGGCGCGCGGGCCCGCCCGCCGGCTGTGACGTCACGCGCCGCCCACGACTGTAGCCGCCACTCTCGTCTTAGCTTTACATGCTCAACTTACTTGCACCGCGTACGAGCGCTCTCAGATTCGCGAACGACATTTTTACAAGGTTTAATTGGAATAACTGAAATGCACCCATAATTTAACTTTGAACAACTTTTATAGTGATCCATATTTCTGACTCCTAAAGACGTTTACAGTTATATCAATTACTCCTTGTAGTCAGGCAGTGTTTATAGAATAAGGACGCGGCCGGTATGGCGCAAGGTCAAGCGTGTGAGCTTGTCTGTGTTGTATTCATGAATTTTATCTAATCAGAATGCTGTGGACGCTCCTAATCATATGTTGCTACAGTGGCAGCCACATTCTCGTCAGAACAGATCATTGGCTGCTGCTCCGGTGATCTACAAGGAATGTAGCATACAGCATACACACAGCTGCAAGCGCCAATGTTCAATAAACACGACCCTAGGCCACCGACATACGTCTCCAACATTCATTAACAAACAACGTAGTGCGATAAGGTCCCTGCGCCGACCAACAGGACCAGCTTTACGTGTATAAGGAGTTCTTGCAATACCGACCACACCTAGGTACAGTTCACAAAACGCGAGAACGCTCGCTTCATCCGTGCTCCCTGTTTCTGTGAAGAATCGTGCACAACGGGGAAGTTGATCACGTCCACTGCAATATAATGTATTAGAAACTAAAATGGTGTCTATAACCAATTGGATATTAAGTTGTAAAAAGTATTTGTGCTTGATTATACAGATTCATACACGATAGCAGATGGCTCAATGGAATTGCTCTCCAATGCAATTACATATAGGTAGATTATGGGCCAATATCCTTTGTCAGTTTTTCAGTAATTTATATTAATACATACGAGTAGATGTGGTTGTAATAAGTATGTTTAACAGTAATTAAGATCAGTTTTGTTCATCCTAAGTAGTGGCACCGATACGGGCGTAGTCAAAATGTTTGTCCAAGTGAAGCCAGGTTGAATTGAAGTGATTTTGTGTGAAATGACAATGAACTTGGGTGTTACGTGCCCGCTTTAGCTTTTGAACCCGGCTTCGCCTATAGTTCCCGATATTTAAACTTCTTTCTACATCAATAGAAGTTAAAAGAGAGATTTGGTTTAATTTTGTACTGTTTTGTAAGTCTCGATGCACTGATGCAATGGTGGAACTTGTAGAGCAGATTATTTTCAGAATGGATCGAACCGACAGGAGTTGGAATCGGATATGTGATATTGTATATGCTGCGTGTAGTGATAGTTATTTGTGAATAATGTAATATTTCTCCACAAATTATAAAAGACATCGTTCGGAGGCTCGACATGACCTTGCTTGTAATTATTGGGAACAATCTCGGCAGAACAACTACTGATGAACACGCCTCAATTCAGTGCAGTGTGTGATGCGAATACACATTTTCAAGTAATTACACTTCTTTTATTTCACCACACCACCCACACCACTGTGAAAGTAACCTATTTACCACCTTAGGTAGGTACTTTAGGAGCCCATATTCCTTGTAGAGGCCTCGATCCCGATTACTTCTAATCCCGGGTTTTCGATATTGTCTACTAATAATCCCGGGTTTTCGGGATTGTCTACTGATAATCCCGGGATAGAACCGGTATTGTACAAGTTATTGAAAAGTCATAGAAAAACCGGCTGGTCTATCTAAAGGTTAACCTTTAGATCGACCGGTGCGGCTGTTTTTATTTTATCCCGGGATAGATCCGGTATTATACAAGTTAATGAAAAGTCATAGCAAAACCGGCTCGTCTATCTAAAGGTTAACCTTTAGATCGACCGGTGCGGTTGTTATTATTTTATCCCGGCATAGTCCCGGTATTATACAAGTTAATGAAAAGTCATAGCAAAACCGGCTGGTCTATCTAAAGGTTAACCTTTAGATCGACCGGTGCGGCCATTATTCATTTATTATTTAATCACGTGTTCCTAACAATATATTAATTTAATTAAAGAAAAAGATTTAAAATCTTGTCACGAAAATAAAGGAAAACAAAATTCCACTACAAACTTCTCATTCTCATAAAATATACTAAATATAGGTAGGTAGAAAATTGTAGACTCCGAAAGATTGTAAAAAATCTATATTAGACTTATGAAAAAAACGTTTTGTATAATATAATAAATCCCATCCAAATTTAATAGTTTCCAATATATCTGTGTCTTATTAAGAAAAAATAGTTTACAATTTCACGCGACATTTTACAATCTTACGGCGTTTGCAATTTTCCGGTGACATATACCTACATTTTTTACAAATCCCAGAATTTCAATGCACTTTCACCTGTGCTGTCACCCGAGTGGTATTCACTATTTTTTGGCGGCAACAGAAAATAAAACAATTCATATAGTAATAGGTAAATATTTATAATAATAAAATTGGTATATAACTACATTAAATGGACGGATCGGTATATCACAGGTTAGTTATATACATTTCCATTAGTACGTATACATTCGTTACAAACATCTAATCAATAGGAATTAATACTTCACAACAGATCGTCATCAGTTACAATAATTATTTTGAAGTTAAACACATTAAATGGCACAAGAGATTAATATTAGTCAAACGGCTTCCGAGCAAAAATGTTAGAAGTGATTTGATTTACAAGAAAACTTAAAAAATCATTTTTTTATTTCACACTAGCGGACGTCACGCGGTTTCGCCCGCGTAGTTCCCGTTCCCGTGGGAGTACGGGGATAAAATATAGCCTATGTTACTCGCTGATAATGAAGCTATCCATTGTTGAAAGAATTTTTCAAATCGGCACAGTAGAAATACAAATCTTTCCTCTTTATAATATTAGTATAGATGACTTTACAAAGACGTTTTGAATAAAAATAAGTTTGTGTATCAATAACAGACTTTAAATTAGATAATTATTAATCTTACAATTACGGCAGTGTAATTTTTTTATTTTAGTACGTTTTGTCAATAGGAATTAGTTAACCTTTTGAACGCCATTGTCACATATACGTGACAAGCAAGCGCGTGCCCTTTACGCCAACAGTCACAAACTATGTGACAAAAGGTTAAAAGTAATTCAATTTAGTTTTCGAAGACAGTATGACAGTCTTTTTAAGTTTTTAAAGATTATATACTCTAAGGCCGCTTTCACATTAGAACGTTACCAGCGCGACAGTAGCGCGGCAGAAGCACATGCCTTCACATTATAAGTAACAAATGATAAAAAATCTACCAGAAACTAGCCGCGCGACTCTCGCGTTGCTTAAGTCCTAATGTGAAAACGGCCTTAGAGTACATAAATCTTTGTAAAAAATCAGTGTGAAAGCGGTCTAAAATTATTCGCTTCGCGTACGGCTTATTCGTTAACGAAGGAGCCATTGATATAAACTTTATGCAAATATTGCTTTATAATGTTCTGCTTTTCATAACAAGATGCATCGTAACATCTGATAAGTATAAAATCTAGCTTTTAAACTAAACATTAAGGAATGTATAACATAAATTTGATAAGGCGGGCCAGTAAAAAGGACAATGTCTCCCTTGAAGTTATAGTTTACAAGAAACTTATTATTGTTGTGCTACATTTTTGAGGTTAAGACCTCGAGGAAAAATTGAGGTTATCTTCTAACGTCAGTTTTACCACCTGCAAGAACATCCTATCGTATCCTGAGCCTTTAATACAGTATCGCTCTGTCTCTTTTTTCATAACACGAGCTAATATTCAGTTCTTTCGACAAGGTTGCCTGCTTGTCGGTCTTCTACAGATTGTACTTCGGGGAGAGTGTCCAGGAACTCCACGATCTCATCCCACCGGCCCCCTTCTACCATCGGACATCTAGACGCACTGCAAGTTACCATCCCTACCTTGTTGCTATTCCACCAATTCGCACTAAACGTTTCCAAACGTCTTTTATAATGCGCACAGCAAAGGAGTGGAACTCTCTGCCTGCGTCTGTGTGTCCGAACGCATACGACCCTAATCTCTTCAAAATTAGAGTGAACAGGCTTCTTCTGGGTAAGCTCGCTCCATCGTCGACTTTGTCTCTGTCATATATGACCTAGACTAGAGTCAAGAGCAAACCCATATTAAATAAAAAAAAAAAAAAAAAGTTCTTAACATGTGCAATTTTGTAAAATAGACATTGTTAAAAAATAAGTAGGTATTCCTACGTCGTTTGCTTAATAAGTGAGTCAGTTCGTGAGTACGTTTAGGTGTGTTTAATGTGTGTCAGTGCGCAGGCTTGTCGTGCAGCCAGGCGCGGAAGATGGGCAGCGTGCTGGGGTAGTGCGTGGGCGGCTGCGGCTCGTCCGTCTCCTCGCGGAACGGGTACGTGCCGATCAGGATGGGGAGCTGCAGCTTTACTTCCTTATCTAAACTCTTCGGCTCGATTATGAACTGGAAACAAATGTGTACAGTAAATTCGGGTTATTTTGGCCTTGGGTGGTAAATTTGGCCCAAACTATAACCAATAGAAATACAGTAAACACTTATGTGTTTCTATTGGTTAACGAGTTAGGGCCAAAGTTATACCCCAGAAACTCTTCGGCTCGATTATGAACTGGAAACAAATGTGTACAGTAAATTCGGGTTATTTTGGCCTTGGGTGGTAAATTTGGCCCAAACTCTAACCAATAGAAATACAGTAAACACTTATGTGTTTCTATTGGTTAACGAGTTAGGGCCAAAGTTATACCCCAGAAGACTAGATTAGATTACGTAAAATACTAAAGGAAACGTTGTTTCTAGTTTATTAAAATTCAAATTTTCTACAAGTTGGCCGTATTTCATTAGTTTCCAAACATAGGGCCTTGTGCGGTCCGTCACCGTAGATTAAACGCGTTAGGTCGCAACAAATTTCACTGTTCTGCATTATTGGGATGTCGTTAGGATAGATACTAATAGTGTAAAACCAAATGCCCCTAACAACCAAAAATGTGAAGAAGGCCAAGTTCCTATCCCCAAAAATTCGGCCAATAAATGTAGCGAGATAAATAATTGGCCAAGCATTTCAGAACTGCAGAATAGTCCATAACCATAAATATAATAAACATATTTCTATGACCATGACACTAACATTTCTTTTGAGAGTACCAGTGTCTGACCGTATACAAATGATGAAACACTCGAAAATAGTTTTCTTAAAAGTATGACCCTATTTTCAACTTGGAAAGATTTTTTCTACAATGTCGATTTTACAATTAATTTACTAAAAAAATTTAGGAAAATCCAGTCCCAAACCCATTCTCGGATGTTCTCCGACCTGGGGTGGACGTGTCTGTCAGACTTCTACTGACTAAAACCACATCGTGTTCCTCGCAAACTTGCACCGGGGGCTTTAGGGATGGGGAATCATCAAATGACTTCTTCCGCTTTGGGTGGAGCGGAAGGGCGTGTCAGACTCTTTCTGACTAAAACCCATCCGTGTTCCTTCTAATGCCCTTTGCGTTCCAGGGCCGAGGTGACTCTTTCGAACAAATTCCACAACCCTGGTGCACCGGGGGCTACCGGAGCACTTAAGCAATCTTTAACGCAGTCCCCGACTGGTGCCGGCTCGCCTCTGCGGGCCTCGTATGGTGAAGCGAAGGAGCGTACCCCCGCGACATCAAAGACGGCGCGAAGCAATATGCGCCATCACCTCGGGTCTTATATGGTGGGGGCGGCGGACGTACACTTTTAAACTAGACAATAAAGAAGAAGAAGAAATTTGCTACAATCCATACCAATATTATAAAGGGGAATGTTGTCTCTCTGTCTGTCTGGTACCTCTTCACGTCTTAACGGCTGTACGGATTTGATTGAAATTTCGTACAGAGATTATTAGACCTTGGAGAAGGACATCGGCTACTTTATATTTTCGAATATTCCGACATACACGCGGGTGAAGCCGCTGGCTGTGGGTTAAAGAGATGTCGAGATACAGCACTTCAAACATCGGCAATTTGACACAGTTATACGATTTATGAATTGATTTTCACTTTGTCGGCGCGCCGCCGCTCTGCCAACAAAGTGAAAAGAGCGAACGGCAGCGCGTGCGTTTCGAGGAGTACCTACCTACTACCTAGAAACGTCTAGTGAGTTACTATCGCTTCTTACGCTTTCGAGTTTTTTTTCGAAAACAAAAACTTTTTTAATTTTTTAGTTCAACTTTATGTTTCGATAGTACTATTAATGTTTAACCGTTCTGCCGCGGGAAATAATTTTAATAATTTTTTGTGGCAACACCTCACGCTCAATAGTACACTATTGTACCCTAACAACATCCCAAAAAATCAGCACAGTGCAGTTTTTTGCGACAAAAGATGTTTTTAATGATTGGTCTGTAGGTATCTCTAAATAAAACGTGTACCTAATAGAATAAACGCAATAACTCTTAGGCATTGTCCTATATGGCTAAACACACACATTTCTTTTGAGTGTCTGTCCTAATTGAAGCTAGCAAGTCATCGCGCGAGCGCAGATTCATTTTCACGATCATTTTCATCGCGCGACGAAATCGCATCGTTAACTCGTACGATCGTTAGTCAATTAGGACGACGCCATCATCAGGGGTCATTGTACTCATCATAATAACCCCGAAATCTCGAAAATAAAATCAGTTGTTCAGTAAATTTTTGTCGAGTTATGCGCACAGAAATGTATGTAACAGCTGTTTTTTTTCACGATTTTAGTGTTGATCCCATAGTAAAAGTTGTTCATAATGATGAGTACAATGACCTCTTAAGAGGTATTGCTTTTATTCTGTTACATATTGTAAAATTAATACTTCCCAAAAAATAAGTGTATGTCATCTTTTAGGTTACATATTTAGGACTCTGTACGAACTAAAAATTAGCAAAAGTCGTTAAATGGGAAAAAGAAAAATCTTTAAAAGCTCTTTCTATTAGTGTGCCTTACGGCGAATGGGCATCGAATATATCTTAATTTCGGTGTCTAATTAGTAACCTATTTCGGTAATTTACACCAAACGGATTTATAACTGGCATAAGCTTGTGTCTTCTGTAAATGGTCTTCCTTTTCATTAGTATATATCTTATGGCTGTAAGGGCGCTAAAATTATTAACTTCGGTTCTCAAATTAAGTCATTAACTCCGACATATTGACAATTAGCAAAAGTTATGTGAGTAGTACCTAATGGTTGCAGATGTTTTTCTAGAAAAGCTCTTTCCGACCGTATATTACTTTAATGGCTATTGAGCATTCTGCATTGGGGGTTCTTCCCATAGTTGGACGATATATTTTTGATTTGAATGTAAATAATAATTTACATTTTGTCATGTATTCCTGGCGTAGAACTCAGCTGAGGTCCCGCTAACACGTAACGTTAATCAACTTGAATACTACCAAAATGTTCGTAATATTTAAGATTTATATTTATACGTTTTTATTAATTGTACTCAATTTCATTTTTAACATGATAAGAACCATTTCCCATTGAGTTGTCCTTCAAATTTTAAACCTACAGATCTACGGTTGCACTTAAATTTTAGAAAATTTTGGCTGACTTTAAAAGTGAGTACTGATTAACCTTTTAGGAAGCGTACACTGTTTAGAAGTTATAAGCCAAAACCTGAAAAACCACCAAACACTCTGTTGTTCTTGTGGAATAGTTATTTTGGGCAGCCATTTTTTTTCAAAAACGCTTTAACATGTTTTTTTTTATCCTTTATGCCTAAATACAAAGGTGGTTTTATCTTCAATTATGACGGACTCCCATCCCCCTTTCACCCCCTTAAAAGATGATTTCTGGGATAAAAACTATCCTATGTCCTTTCCCGGGACTCAAGCTATCTCTTTACGAAATTTCATCTAAATCGGTTCAGTGGTTTAAGCGTGAAGCGGTAACATACAGACACAGACACACTTTCGCATTTATGGAATGAGTATGGATATTGTTATTTTTGGAATACTGAATTTTGAAAAATCCGATGATACAGTTTCAAGTTTTCTAAAAAACGGGCACGAGCCTCCTTACTTATTTTTCGATTTTCACACAGCGGCGGCACGTACAGCAGCGAGTTGCGCCACACGTCGCTCTCGCCCGGCCGCGTCTTGTGTATATAGCTACTGTCGCTACAGTTGCACAAGTGTCAGTACTCACAAACACGTCGTACTGCACGGAGATGAGGTGGCAGCCGCGCAGGTTGGTGGGCGGCAGCGGCGGCACGTACAGCAGCGAGTTGCGCCACACGTCGCTCTCGCCCGGCCGCGTCTTGTGTATATAGCTACTGTCGCTACAGTTGCACAAGTGTCAGTACTCACAAACACGTCGTACTGCACGGAGATGAGGTGGCAGCCGCGCAGGTTGGTGGGCGGCAGCGGCGGCACGTACAGCAGCGAGTTGCGCCACACGTCGCTCTCGCCCGGCCGCGTCTTGTGTATATAGCTACTGTCGCTACAGTTGCACAAGTGTCAGTACTCACAAACACGTCGTACTGCACGGAGATGAGGTGGCAGCCGCGCAGGTTGGTGGGCGGCAGCGGCGGCACGTACAGCAGCGAGTTGCGCCACACGTCGCTCTCGCCCGGCCGCGTCTTGTGTATATAGCTACTGTCGCTACAGTTGCACAAGTGTCAGTACTCACAAACACGTCGTACTGCACGGAGATGAGGTGGCAGCCGCGCAGGTTGGTGGGCGGCAGCGGCGGCACGTACAGCAGCGAGTTGCGCCACACGTCGCTCTCGCCCGGCCGCGTCTTGTGTATATAGCTACTGTCGCTACAGTTGCACAAGTGTCAGTACTCACAAACACGTCGTACTGCACGGAGATGAGGTGGCAGCCGCGCAGGTTGGTGGGCGGCAGCGGCGGCACGTACAGCAGCGAGTTGCGCCACACGTCGCTCTCGCCCGGCCGCGTCTTGTGTATATAGCTACTGTCGCTACAGTTGCACAAGTGTCAGTACTCACAAACACGTCGTACTGCACGGAGATGAGGTGGCAGCCGCGCAGGTTGGTGGGCGGCAGCGGCGGCACGTACAGCAGCGAGTTGCGCCACACGTCGCTCTCGCCCGGCCGCGTCTTGTGTATATAGCTACTGTCGCTACAGTTGCACAAGTGTCAGTACTCACAAACACGTCGTACTGCACGGAGATGAGGTGGCAGCCGCGCAGGTTGGTGGGCGGCAGCGGCGGCACGTACAGCAGCGAGTTGCGCCACACGTCGCTCTCGCCCGGCCGCGTCTTGTGTATATAGCTACTGTCGCTACAGTTGCACAAGTGTCAGTACTCACAAACACGTCGTACTGCACGGAGATGAGGTGGCAGCCGCGCAGGTTGGTGGGCGGCAGCGGCGGCACGTACAGCAGCGAGTTGCGCCACACGTCGCTCTCGCCCGGCCGCGTCTTGTGTATATAGCTACTGTCGCTACAGTTGCACAAGTGTCAGTACTCACAAACACGTCGTACTGCACGGAGATGAGGTGGCAGCCGCGCAGGTTGGTGGGCGGCAGCGGCGGCACGTACAGCAGCGAGTTGCGCCACACGTCGCTCTCGCCCGGCCGCGTCTTGTGTATATAGCTACTGTCGCTACAGTTGCACAAGTGTCAGTACTCACAAACACGTCGTACTGCACGGAGATGAGGTGGCAGCCGCGCAGGTTGGTGGGCGGCAGCGGCGGCACGTACAGCAGCGAGTTGCGCCACACGTCGCTCTCGCCCGGCCGCGTCTTGTGTATATAGCTACTGTCGCTACAGTTGCACAAGTGTCAGTACTCACAAACACGTCGTACTGCACGGAGATGAGGTGGCAGCCGCGCAGGTTGGTGGGCGGCAGCGGCGGCACGTACAGCAGCGAGTTGCGCCACACGTCGCTCTCGCCCGGCCGCGTCTTGTGTATATAGCTACTGTCGCTACAGTTGCACAAGTGTCAGTACTCACAAACACGTCGTACTGCACGGAGATGAGGTGGCAGCCGCGCAGGTTGGTGGGCGGCAGCGGCGGCACGTACAGCAGCGAGTTGCGCCACACGTCGCTCTCGCCCGGCCGCGTCTTGTGTATATAGCTACTGTCGCTACAGTTGCACAAGTGTCAGTACTCACAAACACGTCGTACTGCACGGAGATGAGGTGGCAGCCGCGCAGGTTGGTGGGCGGCAGCGGCGGCACGTACAGCAGCGAGTTGCGCCACACGTCGCTCTCGCCCGGCCGCGTCTTGTGTATATAGCTACTGTCGCTACAGTTGCACAAGTGTCAGTACTCACAAACACGTCGTACTGCACGGAGATGAGGTGGCAGCCGCGCAGGTTGGTGGGCGGCAGCGGCGGCACGTACAGCAGCGAGTTGCGCCACACGTCGCTCTCGCCCGGCCGCGTCTTGTGTATATAGCTACTGTCGCTACAGTTGCACAAGTGTCAGTACTCACAAACACGTCGTACTGCACGGAGATGAGGTGGCAGCCGCGCAGGTTGGTGGGCGGCAGCGGCGGCACGTACAGCAGCGAGTTGCGCCACACGTCGCTCTCGCCCGGCCGCGTCTTGTGTATATAGCTACTGTCGCTACAGTTGCACAAGTGTCAGTACTCACAAACACGTCGTACTGCACGGAGATGAGGTGGCAGCCGCGCAGGTTGGTGGGCGGCAGCGGCGGCACGTACAGCAGCGAGTTGCGCCACACGTCGCTCTCGCCCGGCCGCGTCTTGTGTATATAGCTACTGTCGCTACAGTTGCACAAGTGTCAGTACTCACAAACACGTCGTACTGCACGGAGATGAGGTGGCAGCCGCGCAGGTTGGTGGGCGGCAGCGGCGGCACGTACAGCAGCGAGTTGCGCCACACGTCGCTCTCGCCCGGCCGCGTCTTGCCATGTGAGAGAGACGCTAGCTCGCGGACTTCTTTAGCTGCGATCTTGCCGTGCGCTGAGTATTGGATTGTCTGGAAAGATATCGAACTAGAGATAACAATAAAATGCTGACAAAGGCTGAGAATCAGTACGCAATGAAGGTCAAAAGGTATTGTAGGTAACCCCTGGAAACGCCACTGATCAGCAGCTCTCTTCAAGTGTTTCAGCTGGGGAGAAGTGGCACAACTAATGAACACATAAACGAGGTCTTGAAGTAAATATTAATGTCAACAATATTCTTTATTTTTAGGATTTTTATAAGTTTTCCGTATCTACTACGTAACAAGCTAAGAGGCAATTTATAAGAATGTTTCCTAAACATACAATTTGTAACATTGCTACACCACCACTGCATCTTTCTTATATACTTGTTCAACAAGGCTTGGAAACTTCGCGCTTGGAATAACCATTATACGTTGAACTCTAGCACATGCGCTGTGGACTTGTATTTACATTTACGTAAGGTTTAATCTGCAAAAACTGACATGCTCTTATAAAAATGAGAACTCCAACAGTTACTAAATAAACGATAAAAGGATGAGCAGACACAAAAAGTGCATTTTTTTCCGTGTTTAAAAAATGACGACTATTGAACATGGCTTCTGACCGATAGGTCACGATCGTGACTTTAAATTTTAACTCCTTTTATATTACGCGAGCCAGTTTCTTGCAAAAACATTCAGACGTAAAAAGCGAACAAAGAAAATATCGATGCATCGTGATTTGCTGAGGCGAAAAACGTGAAAGTCCGGACGACTTACAAGTGTTTTGTATCTGCATTTTTTAGGTAATATCTAATCGTACATACATACCTACCTGCTAGCAGCAGCTGCAGGTAGGTATTCTGTTTATTGTTATTGGGTAGCATCATATTAATGCGCCTCTTAAATACTATAAATCTTTCAAAAATACAAAATGTTGACTTTACCATGCATATATATTTCTTTCTTTCTTCTTTCTTTCTTTCTTTTTAAAAAAAAAAAAAAATAAAGTCATGTATATTTGTTTTCAAACATAAGGGACTTTTTGAGCATGCGACGAGTTATTACGCCCCTCGATCACATAATGTTGAAAAGTTGCATCGACCAAAAACGAATCTCACGCTAACATCCAACAACAGCTATATATGTGCATCAAAATGTACAATAAAATTCCGAGTACAATAAAAACATTACCATTCACTAAATTTAAGCGTAGTTTAACAAATCTACTTATTAATAAATGTTTTTACAGTGTACCTGAGTTTTTAGATTATAAGTTGTAAACCGGTAGCAATGGTACTTAAAATATAATATTTCAATTTATGTGGATAATTTAATTTGTTTTTAATTTATATCAATTCATTTTAATTAACTTTGACAGTTTGCACGAATTTTGACTTGAAATGATGTAATTAACTTCTATGACTAATTTGCAAGCCGAAATTACAGGCAGAATAAGAGATCTGTAATTATTTTGCTTAAGAACTTTCTGTACCTTATTTACGCAAATAAATAAATTACTTACTAACTTATATAGCTACACTAGCTTTATTTATGGCCTGTGGCCAGAAAAAGTGTAACATTTTGTCAGTGAATGTATGTTATGCGATCATTCCGTCAATTATGAATTGATTTTGATTATTCTTTTTTTATTCGAAAGCCTATACTCCTGAGGTCTATACTCCAGAATCTGATGATGGGATCCTAGGGAAATCGAGGGCAACCTTCAAATTTTAAAGGCATATACAATGTTTTTCATTTACTTTCTAACGCAATTCAGATAATTCCTCATCTTGCTGAACTGATGATGGAAGGTATAAGTTAAGATCTGATGCTGGGATCCCAGGAAAAATGTTTGTTCTGCGATATCGTCAACCGATTTGGATGATGATTTTTTTGTTTGGAAGAGTATTTTTCCAAACTGGCCCCATTTCAATTTGGTGAAGATCTTATGAAGGGTTTCGAAGGTAAGGCAGCGGAACTCTTTAATAAATTATAGCAAATCTCCTAGGATTGCTGAAAAAACATACAGTCGAATTGAGAACCTCCTCCTTTTTGGAAGGCGGTTAAAACATTTTTAAGGTATTTTTTTAACCCCTACCCGTTCAATGAATTATGTACACGATTCTTTTAGATCACGAGATATATAGTTTTTTATACACCTCAGTGATAAACTCAACAACTCACTGTGCTGATTCAAATCAGCACAGTGCATTTTTTTGCGCCGTTTTAAATGACTGTTCTATAGAAATTCTATTCAAAAATATCAAATACTTGCTTACTATGTTTTCTTGTAAATACGTCTTCCTTAAAAAAATGTGTAGTCTTTTAGGTTGTCTATTAAGGTTATTAAATCCGAACGAACTAACAAGTACTTACAGGTACATTATTCTTGAAAAACTCTTTGGTGTACTTTATGGCTATTGGACACCGAACAAAAACCTTCAGTGTCCAATTAGAAACCTATTTCGGTTTTACACCAAACGGACTTATAATAATAAAACATTTATTTCAAATTCATCCTAAGATTACATCCATATGTGTTATGTGTTGTGTGTTTGTTGTGTTTGTGTTGTGTGTCTTATAATTTGCAAAAACTGTGTTAGTAATAAAGGGTCTCCTTAAAAGCTCTTTCCAATGGTGTATTTTGGTACTTGCAAATGTTCTTCTTAAAACCTCTTTCCATCTGTGAGTATCATATAATATTATAGCTAGGTATAGGGTGCTAAAAATCCTTAACTCCAGTACTCAAATTTAGTTACATGTTCAGGGTGTTAACTCCAAACGAACTAACAATCAACCAACATCGAGTGAGTAGCAAACGTTCTTCTAGAAAAGCTCTTTCCAACGCAGCATACGCACGGCTCCGTGGATTTCTGTCGCATACGTCAGCTGAGGCCCTTCCATCACGTAACGATGAGGTAAATGATGTATCATTTATCTTAAAGGTCCAGGAGTTTTGGAGTAAATAATTGGCTGTGACGGACAGACAGACAGATAGACAGACAGACAGACAGACAGACAGACAGCCTGCCAGCCAGTCAGTCAGACCAACAAGTGGTTATATAAGGGTTCCGTTTTTCAATACGGACGTTCGGAACCATAAAAAACATATTTCTATGAATAGTACCTAGTATAATTTAGTTAATTATTATATTGGACCGCACTATCGTTAGCCACGTTCAGGCCCTGGAAGGTGCAGGTGGTTGGGCTTATAGGGCAGGAACGTACGTCGGGCATATCATACGAAGGGGGAAGGGTGTTGAACAGGCACTGTATTTAGGATGGGTCGATAGACCTATAGTAGGCGCCAGATAATCGTGGAATAACGGTCATTGACCCACCTACAATTATTGACATTTTTAATTTGAAAAACGGAATTAATGACACAAAGCTGTCCCGAATCATCATCTCTCGTGATCCTTAACATTGTCTAATAATGAAAAACGATTCATATTTAATTGTTCAGGTACCTATGAACAGTTATTAGGGAAAGGTCAATATACTTTATTCCACATTTATCTGGCGCCTACTATAATAAGGTATGGCTGTTGCTGCTGCTGTACGTACCTCGGTGAGCGCGGCTCTGGTCGCCTTGACAGTGGTACGCGAGTTGTTGACGAGGGTGGCCGTCAGCATGATACTCTCGCCGGGCACGTAGGCGCCACGGTCCAGCGACACGCCGCACGTCACCGTGCCGCCGCCCACGCAGCCCACGCCCAGCCGATGGTCCACGCTGCACTCGAACTGTTGCTGTGTCGGACAAATTGTTCTTATAACCAACTACCTCTCACTATAATTTTTCTTCTCCTTTCCCATTTATATATTTGATATTTATTAGTATATTATTTAGTATTGTGTGTATTTTATATTATTATGTCTAATTTATATTGTTTATGATGTTTGTACACTGACCGCCCTAAATCTAACTTCTTTCGTTCAGTCCATCCAAAGGTTGTCTGTAAGAGATTGCCCTGTGCGATAAGACCGCCCATTGTACACTTGTTTTTTTTTAAACGTTTTTACTATGTTTGTAATGAGGTGTACAGTAAGTATATAATAAATAAATAAATAAACTAGCTTTTGCCCGAGACTTCGTACGCGCATATCCCGTTTTTTTTTAGTTCCCGTAGGAATTCCCCGTATAGCATTCCTCATGAATGTGGCTATCATATACAAAAATAATTTTCAAAATCGGTTCATTAGATCCAGAGATTACCCCCTACAACCTCACAAACTATACCTCTTTATAATATTAGCCCAGATGATACTGAAACATTTTGTTGTCTAATTTAATTCTAGCTTCAGGCTTTCATAGCTGGATTTACTTCTTAATAACACACAAAAAGCTTTTCAAGCCTGATTCATAAATCTCAAAATAAGTTGACAGGACACTTGGATCATCATCATCTGCCTAGCCTTTTCCCAATTATATTGGGGTCGGCTTCCAGTCAAACCGGATTCAGCTGAATACTAGTATTTTACGTGGAGCGGCTGCCTACCAGACCACTTAGATACAGAATTATATTAAAAAAATATTTCAGAACTACCCTCATTTGAGATGAGAAGTTATTTTTAAGCGTTGTTTTAAAACGACGACAGTAGTAAGTGGGTTAGTATAGATTATCCGCTCGATGGACAAATGGTCGTCATCAGGCCACTCAAAAGTTTGTGGTACCTACATTGGGTGGACGTGAATTTACATGTACCTATATCAAAATGATGGCCATCATCCTACCTTTGCCCCAAATTAATTTATGTATGTACTCATATAAAGCAAATAACATAGGTACATCTTGTCAGGGATGGGACGTGTCCGAATCGTAGCCTTAGGCCGCTATCCCACTGGCGTTTTACGAACGTTGGCGTTTCTCCGACGTCAGGAGCCTCTAGTGGCAGACGTTAACGTCGCGTCTACACGACGTTAACGTTGCGTTTTTTGGGAACAGTTTCAGAAACGCCAACGCCCTTAAAACACCAGTGGGATAGCGGCCTTATGGTTTTTGACCTTGACAGCTGGTTCCTGTGGCTCAAACTACTGCCCATGGCGATATCAATCAATCCACGTAACAGAGCATGCAGCGTGATGCATTACTTGCATGGACGTTTTCTTAATACGCTTCACTGCACAACTGCACGTATCTACTCACTGTGACAGACAATATGTACACAGTGTAGAGTTTGATGTTATTATTAGTTCCGCTCTTTAGATATAAACTAGGTTATGAACGTCAGCATAAATTTTATTGTTTTTATTTTTAATTTATAGGTAAGCAGCTGTTACTTCAATTATATTATCCATGTTCTTTAGTCATTCATTTTGTTTAACTTTTCCTTTCTATCATAGCCAGCTGTACTTATACCAAAACGGATAGTAGGATTGGGTCAGCATAGCTGTTCACAACCATTCAATTCCATCTCGAAACGAATGGATGTTTTTTTTGTAAGGTTCGTTTAGAGATAATGCTTCATTGATTGAGAGAGAGAGAGAGAGAGAGAGAGAGAGAGAGAGAGAGCAGGTGCAGGACGCATCTTAACGTGCTTTGCGACGGAGGCGTCACACCCAGGGCCGTCTTTTGCCTATTGGAGGCCCTGGGCACAGGATAACGGGGCCCCTATAACTTTGACAGAGAACTATTTATCTAAAACAGGTAAAAAAATCTACTACTACATTTATTCAACTACAATTAAAATATAATTGTAATATTATCCGGAACAGAAACTCTTTTAGCATTTACAAGTTGCTTAAAAATCTAAAGAATGAAACAAATATATTTTTCCAATGATTTCCTTAAAACAAATACCTATATTTATCAGTCGTCGGTAGGTTATCTGGCAGAAAGGGGGCCCCATCGATCGCGGGGCCCTGGGCACTTGCCCTGAGTGCCCAGTGGATAAGAGGGGCCTGGTCACACCACTAACTTCCAAACTCCGAGACGGGCTGGGACAGAGAAAATCCTAATAGAAAAACCCAATGACACTTTTTGACCGACCTAGAAATCAAACCTAAGACCTCAGCAGTCGAAATAATTACCATATAAATTACGATTTTGTAGCATACTCCCTACGCAAACCGTATACAACCCCGACCATTCGTTTCGGGTTGGAACCAAATTACAAGATCAACGAGGCAGTGTAGCATCAATCCTAAACTACAAATCATCCTTACAAAATAAAAAAATAAAATCACTCACAGACAAAACCGGCGGCTCCAGATTAAGGTCAATCGGGTTCATGACGATGAAGACTTGTTGGTTCTTGTGAGTGAGTCCGTTGGGTTCCCTCAGCGCTGCTTTGCAGTAGTACTGGACCCAGCCGTGCGTGCCCAGGAATGTGGACGGCAGACCCATGGGGAGGCCAAGTTTGAATGGGAAGCTGTGTATGCCGGGCGACAGGACTGATGTGCTGTGTCCTGGCAAGTTTACTGGTTATTACACTAGAGTTTTAGTAGCATAAGTGTAGGTACGATGACGATGGGTGTAGGACGGGCCAGGGTTGCGGAATTGTTCGGAAGGTCACTGGAACGCAAAAGGCATTTGAAGAAACACGGGTGGGTTTTACTCATTAGAGTCTGACACTCCCTTCCACTCCGCGCAGAGTCATTTGATGATTTCCCATCCAAAAAAAAGATGTGCGTTAATTGTACTGTTATTGTAATAAGAAAAGTAGGTGAGACGCCATAGCGATATTTACGTACGTATTCATTATGGTTTTATTTGTTCTTTTTTTATGGATTGCGTCATGCTTGGCGAAAATATAATCTTATTCTTTCTTTCTTTCAGTGTTTTGGATTTAATTATGGACTTAAACCTGTTGAATAAGTCTTCTCACGGGACACCTGATATAGTTGTCATGAGGATTCTCATTTCAGTGGTGGGATACTTAAATTGAGAATAGTGTGGAACTGTGGCTGCCATTTTTGATGACGTCATTACAAGTCTCGAGTGCACACCTTTACAAAATGTTGTCTTAACCTTTATGTTTGCTAGTCTATTAATTAAAGTTAATATTTGAACTTTGAAGGTTTTTTTTTATGCCCATCGGATCAACATCCACATGCTTTGTTTTAACAAAACAAATAAAATATATATTCATATCGAAACCACATTGATTTTATTATGCTGGTTCTCAATTCGACTGTGTGTGTTTTTTTTTGTATGTTTGTTATGTGATCATTCCGTCATTACACTAACGCTGACGTTGGAACTTTAATATCGGAAGTCGGTGTCAAAAATAAAAAAACAACGACTGCCGAAATTAAAGTTATTTTATACTTTGGAGTGTTTTTTTTTTTAAAGTTGTTTGTTTTTTTAACTTTAAAAACTTTTTGCTCTTTAAGTTTTGTGAAGCTTGTTGTAATAAGCCCATAACAAGTGTCATTTAGGTAATCATTAGTTAGGTATATATTATTAATTTTTATTTTTAAACAAATTAAAAAAATACCAATAAAACAAAAAATGACATTTATACAATGTTATGGCAATACTGGTGCATACAAATATTTTGGAACTTAAAACAAAATTAAACAACTCAAACTAGTCAAGGATAATGACTACTATTCTGACGAAATATTTCAAGCAGTCTGGTGCAGCTAGTCACTAACATATTCATATGAACTAGTATTGCCAGTGTTTTGATTTATTTTTGTATCGTCGTCTCCACCTTGTATACTCATTAGTTAATCTTTGGAAAAAGTATTTATAAGCATTCATGATTTAAATAACTCCGAAGCTGAAAACATTAATAAATTGGGGCTTAAAGTTTTCTATAAATACCTGGTTCACCAAGCAGTCTCATCCTGAAGTCTATGTAATTCTCTTTGTCGAAGAGTCTTTCGTGTCTGCCAGATCCTACTCGCACCACACCCTCACCAATAACATGGAAGTGGAGACCTAAAACAGTGTCATATAATTTAAGGCTTCCTTTTTTGAAATTATTGGGTATGACATAAAAAGGAACATTGACAAGATTTCAATTGTAGAACAGACTAAATCTAATTTGCAATACTGACAATCTTATATTAAAACGGAAAGTGACCTAAATGTGGTTTATTTACACATCTGTCTTAGCTATTGCAAAATGCTAAACAATGGTCACATAATATTAGTTGTAATAACAATGAACTTACCTAACACAGGTGTGTCATCTTGCAGCTCCATTAAAACTTTCCCAGACAAGAATTGACCAGGAAAATATAACAATGATGTGTTATCAAACACTATGAGGAACTTGAGTAGTTTGCGCGGCATCTTGACTGATCGCACTCCAGCTCGGCGCTCGATTCACTTTTAGATTACCTAATACCTGTGTTATGGATTACAGAAAAACAATAAGTTATAAAAGTTGAATACACTTTTATAAATTTGATTGATAACACTTTGAAGATGCTATTATTATTTATTCATGGTAGTATAACATATTATTCATTATATAAGTTACTCTCGGAAGTATATTTTAATAGGTACCTTTTCAAAACTTTTTCGCACATTACACAGTGATCACTTTGTTGTATTAGTATTAGATGAGAGGATATGAGAACCTTGTGGCTATGAAAGTCACGCCTACGACAAGTCGACAATTCTCATTAAACTTCTGACATCGTATGGTGTGTACAACAAAGTTGAGAAATATGTTAATCGAAGGCCATCAACTATGACTACGACTCATACCTTGAACAATTTTAAAGTAAGATTATGAATGAAATCCACATTGAAATAAATAGAAAAGCACTGTTTTGATTCTTTGACCACTTTTTAATTTTTAAAACCCTTTTATTCAACAAAGTTACAAATCGAATTAAATTCACTAAACTTTTTACGGAAACTTATCACTTTGACATTTCGTTGAGAATAGATTTCTGGACTTGAAGTTTAAGTTATGTTGCGTTCAGTAATTTAATTATTTTTCGACTGTCCAAAATTTTACATATTTCGCAGTTATACAAACTATTCATCAAAAAAATAATTAGGAGCTTGTTTTGCTGATGTTTCGTTTGTTTCAATTTGCTCATTTAAAATTAATTTCTTGTTATGTCTTTGTTTTTGCAAACCAGAAATCATGAACGCATCAAGTAAAAGGTCAGTCTGTTTTCGTTGAATTATTTTAAAATATTATTGTCATTGGTGGGTTTAGTCTATATACCAACCATTGTCCAATGGCAACCAATTTGTTGTGAGTCCAGTGCTCCACTGTCAAAAATTTATTACTGAAATAGAAAACGAACTTCCTTGGTAATGGGCGACAGCGACTCATGGATTTGTTTATGTTGTTTTGAAAATTAAACGATAATCTTTAGGGTTAATTTGAGGTTTTATAGTTGTAAAGAAAAAAATCCACAATGCCGAGTGAAATGATAACATTGCAGCTCGGCCAATGTGGTAATCAAAGTGAGTAATTTTAACACGGAAATGTTCGGTTATTTTAAATTTGTTTCGGTAATAACAATTAATTTTAATTTATAACAGTTGGCTTCGAGTTCTGGAAGCAGTTGTGCATAGAACATGGGATATCTCCTGAGGGGATACTCGAGGAATACGCTTCGGCAGGGTCGGATCGAAAAGATGTATTCTTTTACCAAGCTGATGATGACCACTACATTCCTCGAGCGGTCTTGCTGGATTTGGAGCCTCGTGTCATACACACTATCATGAACTCACCGTATGCAAAGGTATCATATCCCTTTACGTAATGTTTACAAAACAAGTATGATATCATCTGAATTTGTATCAACAATGCATAAACATTTTGCTCTATCTGACTAGCGATTATAATATTGTTTTTTTGTACATAGAGACCATATGTAGCAATAATTAATATGAATGGCATTCAAGAAGCGATAAATTTTGTTTATTTGTCTGTCTGTTCCTCCCGCTTTACAATATCAAACTTTTCAGCTTTACAATCCAGAGAATGTGTACCTGTCCAAGCACGGTGGTGGCGCTGGTAACAACTGGGCCTCAGGATATGCTCAGGGAGAGAAGCTAAACGAAGAAGTATTTGATATTATCAACAGAGAGGCAGATGGCAGTGATAACTTAGAGGTATGTCCATTTAAGTGTTGTTCAAAAGTTTAATAATATTTAATATTCATTCATGTACCCAAGACTCAAAAATGGTTATTAAAACATTTAGTTCAAGCATTGCACAAAATAAACAATACAACAAATAATAGTGGATCAATCTGGCATGGTGGCGTGGAAGTGACAATATTTTAGGCCACGCAAATTTAAAAATACTGTCATGCCAGCCACAAAAAAGAACAGTTTGTTGATTACCCATGATTAATTGCACAGCAGCCACCCACATAACAGGGTTGTGGAATTTGTTTGAGAGAGTTACTTCGGCCCTGGAACGCAAAGGGCTTTAGAAGGAACACGGATGGGTTTTAGTCAGTAAGAGTGACACTCCCTTCTGCTCCACCCAGAGCGGTAGACGTCATTTGATGATTTCCCATCCTTATAAAAAAGCCACCCACATAAGCACAATCATGCTTATGTTATTGTTGATGCTGTCCAGGGCACGCAGAAGCTTGTGAGGGTGATCATCATTTGTTAACAAGACTGATCAACAATTCTTTGGATATTTTGTATGCCAGTGAATGTCCCAAATATGTCAGAGCATTATTCTATAGTAAGACCTGAAATTGAAATGTTATCATGTTTTTATTCATATAAAATATTCTTATTCATGAAAAATTCAAAACACATTTGAATAAAATGAGAATAGTTTAGTTTTTAATTTGTTTATGTGTATGCCAAGTAGCATGCCTAAGGTTCTAGTGAGGCTATAATGGATAGTCTGAAATTTTCCAGTGACATACATAACGTTCAAGCATTTTTGTAAAATGAGTATCTTTAAAATAAAAATGGCTGTCCAAAGTAACTATTTCATGTGGACGAAGATGCAGACAATAGCTAGTATATTAATAATCGGAAATGTGCGTCTATTTGTGAGAAATAAACTATTTTTCGTTCTTATTTAATTTTACTGGCATCTTATATTGTGTTCAATTGTGATCTTGCCACAGGGGTTTGTGCTGTGCCACTCAATAGCGGGAGGAACCGGGTCAGGCATGGGCTCCTATATCCTTGAGCATCTATCAGACAGATTCCCCAAGAAACTGGTGCAGACTTACAGTGTGTTCCCCAACTTGGATGAAATCAGGTAAGATCTTTGTGTGGTAGTTTTTTTTACTGAATTTTCTATGTTCAAGCATAATGCCTATTCAAAGATGTTAAGTTTCGGTTGGTTCCTTATCTTTTTCATACCAAGCCATTTTTATCATTGAAAAACGCTGTTCTATTTTGGTAAAGCGTCAAAGTTAACTAAAAGCTGTGTTATACTGAAATTGGTTATATTTACTACTTAGGCGTCTACATACAAAGGTTTAATAAAGGTTTTATAATAAGACATAATAGAATGCAGTCACGCGATGCGCGGTCATCGACTATCCATTTACGGCCATTACAATGTCACGGTCTTTGGCTATTGTTACCTCTCGCACGGGCCATTAAAAACAGTTTAAGCGTGATCTGGACTATTATTTTGAAGATAGAGGGGTTTTTAATGGAATAGATTCATTTGGATTAATAGAGATGGCCTTGGCCAGCTTTGTGTCATTGGGTCCTTAATGCTATGACTGAAAATTACTTCAAAGGAGACATTACCCATACTTTTTTTTTAAGCATGTAGGTAACTGTTTATTGTCTCGAATAAATAAATACAGAGTTGTGGCGGAATGTGGATAAGTCTTCGTCCAGCTTGAATGGTCAATGGCTGGATAGATCAATTTGGTTGCTTGAGAGGCAAATCAATCAAGATCTTTTTTTTTTGTTCAGGCATCAGGAACCTATCAATCAAAGACACAAATATGCCAAATTTATTTGGAAAAATAAAACGGACTGTTTCCGACACTTTGTCCAGTTATGCGAACAAAAATGTACTGAACAGCTGTTTTTTTAGAATCGGATTTAAATTTAATGACTGTACAAAACCTAACATTTTTGGAAGGCGACGAAAGTAAATCACGTTATTCAATCCCTATACTAGTGTATCATGTTCCACAGTGACGTGGTCGTCCAGCCGTACAACTCGCTGCTGACGCTGAAGCGCTTGACGGAGAGCGCTGACTGCGTCATGGTGCTAGACAACACTGCGCTGAACCGCATCGCCAGCGACCGCCTCCACATACAGAACCCGTCGTTCGCACAGATCAACACGCTGGTCTCCACCATCATGAGTGCCAGTACCGCTACGCTTAGGTAAACTATCTTTATAAATATAGGTTTTAACCAGGGATGTTGAGCCTTTAGCGTAACTAAAACTATCCGAAATAAGAATCTATCAGGAACCCTAACCGCATCCGATATAAAAGTTTCGGATAATTTCGGATAGGGGCGGAGTCTAAATCAGATACGTTGACAGGTTTTCTGCTCGGCCGTAGCCTATAGAATATACAAAATGCCGAAAATGTGACATTTTCGGCATTTTGTATATTCTATTTCTGATAGACATCCGACGACTGACGAAACACGAAATTTGCCGAGGGACATTAAGAAAAAAGTTGGACTGTAACATGATTGAGTTGTATTCGCGCACTTTATGGCCTTAGATCTGATCTCTCAAGTTCAAAATCCAACCTTTTGCTAGAACACGTTCCCTTGCCCAATTTAGTAACATAGGTACTCTATTAGCAGTCAAAACTGGGCCTCAGATAACTAAAATAAAATATGGCTAATTAAAATAAAATGCAATTGATAAAGATTGAATTGACGTGAAAATCCTTATACTTACATTACTTTCGTAAATTTTGTACGAGTCTTCGAGTGCAGCGCTTTTTATGTAAGTATGCCTTGTCCTGCAGCCTACCGCGGCTTGAATTAGCGCTCAATTTAACCTTCAACATCGTATGCCTACACTGGCGGATCCAAAGACTAAGCGGCTCAAGCCCCTCCCCCCCAAAAGACATATATCTTTGGTAGTCTACAACCTGAACGAGTCACTGATGAATTTACGAAAGCAATCCAATGGAGGCTTGTTCTGCGTTAAGCAAAATAAAATGTTATGTGCTTATTAGCCGACTGTGCCAGGAGGAGGGTGGATTATTTAGTGTTTAAGCATGGTCAAGCGTCCGCCCAAACGACAATCCTGGATCTGCCACTGTATGCATTTGCATACCTATGTGCTAAATAATAATGAAGTAACTGTGTGGTATGTCAGGTATCCGTCGTACATGAACAACGACCTGATCAGCCTGGTGGCGCCGCTGATTCCGACGCCGAGGCTGCACTTCCTCATGACTGGCTACACGCCACTCACCGCCGACCACGAACTCAATACCGTAAGTTACTAGCATGCTCTCAAAGTCAAAGCATTTATTTCAAACTAGCTGCCGGCCGCGGCACCGCCCGCGTGAATGTCGAAAGTTATCCCAAGGGAACATACTCCCGGGATGAAAAGTATCCTATGTGTTATTCCAGACCATAATCTACCTCTGTGCTAAATTTCATCAAGATCCGTCCAGCCATTTGCGCATGAAGAAGTAACAAACATACACACACACACTCACAAACTTTCACCTTTATAATATCAGGGTGAAATATGTGTTAAACCATTAACAGGTACTGCTGAATTGTCAAAGTCAGTCCAAAGCGTAGATCTCTATGGAGAAGATTCGTGCAAGAAACTCCACGGACACTCTTTTAAACCATTTTATGTTTACAAAAATCCTGGTTACGTTAACCTTGTTGCTTCTATATGTGAGAACAATGTAAATAATGAAAAAACAACAACACCTACTTTGACCAGTAGGTACGCTTGTACCTATGGACTGTAAAAGTGACTGACCTCTGAGTTTTGGTGTGTCTTTTCAGGGTAGGTACTGGGTAGTCAGCTAGGAAACACCGGCTTCATCTAAAATTACCAAATATATTGACGTGTAAAAGTGTTCCTCTCAACCTACCTACTTACAAAATAAATTTTGTTTATCATTACTTCAGCCGAGATTTTTGTTAAAAAACTTAAATTGTTAAAGTCTTCATCTTAAGCTCTGATCAAACAGAGGCTATTCCCGCGCGGGATGTGGGACGAAATTTCTTCGCACCAATTACTTTTTGTCTTTGTTGAGAAGGTTTTCAAACTGGCGCGAATAAGATAAGAATATACTTTTCAACACATTTGCTCAAAAATGCATTTACGAAGCCCGTTTACATTGTTCGAGAGTTAAAAATTACACACCATAGAATGGCACGTGCATTAAAATAGGTACTCTCATCTAAGTACTTACCTATTTTACCGCACTCCTCGTCATATAGCACCGTTCGTATCATTTCCGGATTATTTTTTAATTCCATAAAAAAAATATAAGAATTCTACCAAGGAGTTTCACATTACTAGAATAAATAGCTGAATGATCGAACCTCCTTGGAAGCTGAATGATCGAAGCTCACGATTTTTTTTTTATATTCCATAAAAAATATATAAAAATTTCACCAAGAAGTTTCACCAAGGAAGTTCGATCGTTCAGCTTATTTATTCTAGAAATAGAATAAATAAGCTGAACGATCGAACCTCCTTGGAAGCAGTTTTGTTCAAAGAGAAAATGAGACGAAAGATGTAGTTCTAATTTTCACCACGTCATTTATAAATTCGCACTATTTTCATATTAGGAACGTTAAAGATTTTCCGACTTGTATCTAAAAACAAAAAGTTTGTTTCATTACCTATTGTACTCTTTTCTCGCAAATGTGTTGAAAAACGTTGTATGATACACGTGCGAAAAATGGTTTTTACAAACTTGTGACTATCGTAAGCCCTCCATTTCGTCTCGGGCTTCCATTCATCTACTCGTTTGTAAAAACCGCACTAGTATCATAAATAACTATTATTGTACACTAAAACTAGATTTACAATATTTTTTCGTTCGTTAATACTTTTTACTGTTTTATATTAAAAAAATACAAACTACGGTATTCCTGCCACTGCAGCCTTCAGTGCAAAGTGGCGGGATGACAGAAATAGAGCTTGTGTTGATTCTATAAAAAAAATAGCAGCTCATTTATTTTAATATTATTATTAAAACATTGTGGAGCATAATGTTTTTAAAACGTAAAACAAACACAGTTTTCTTTTCTAAAATACTGTTTATATTAGTACGCCGACCTTATTATACTTACTTTATTTATCGTACAAAAAGATGGGAGCCCTAAGTTGGCGGTTGTATCGCTGGCAGCAATAGACATTGTTGTCTGCGATAAAACCGCCAACCTCTGAGAACAACAGAAACAAGCTTTGGATGTCCTGAAAAAAATTACAACAACACTTAATTTGACTAGTTTTTTTTTTTTTAATATGATGCTTTCAACAGGCACCGAAAATTCGAAAAACGACAGTACTCGACGTGATGCAAAGGCTACTCCAACCAAAGAATATGATGGTCTCACTCAGTCCAGACCGAACAAATCAACACTGCTACATATCAATATTGAACATCATACAGGCAAGTTATACTTATTATATTTATATAATTAACTAGCATTTGCCCGCGACTACGAACGCGCATATCCTGCTTTTTCCCGTTCCCGTAGGAATTTATGGAACCTAAATGCCAAATTTCAGCTTTCTACGACCAGTTGTTTCGGCTGTACGTTGTCTGTCAGTCACTCAGTAACGAAAGAATTTTATTATATTGATGGTTGATATTGATTATTAGGAAATTGTTTTTATTACTACATTATTAAATTTTATTTACATATACACTTGAAATGTCAGGGAGAAGTAGACCCATCACAAGTCCACAAGTCGCTGCAGCGCATCCGCGAGCGCAAGCTGGCGTCGTTCATCCCGTGGGGCCCCGCGTCCATCCAGGTGGCGCTGTCGCGGCGCTCGCCCTACGTGCACGCCTCGCACAAGGTGTCGGGCCTGCTGCTCGCCAACCACACTAACATATCATCAGTAAGTCAAACCAGCCTTGTCTTGTAACTGGGATACAATGCACAACGCCCATTTTCACTAACACTGGACCACACCTAAATTCATTCATAAATCATAGCGCAGACTTTTGCCGCTCGGCTTTGCGCCGAAAGTTGGAAAACAGTGCAAGTGCAATAATATTTAGATAATATTTGCGCATTGCCAAGCCCGAAAAGAGCCCCTCGGAAGGCTTGGCCTAAAACATAAATGGAATGGAGCTCCTGTCCACATACTTACGTAATTTCTGTGTGCAGTTGTTCGACAGATGCCTGCAGCAGTTTGACAAGCTGCGCAAGCGCGAGGCATTCTTGGAGGTTTTCCGCAAAGAGCCCATGTTCAAGGACTCGCTGGAGGAGTTCGATGAGTCTCGCGGCGTGGTGGACGACCTCGTACAGGAGTACCAGGCGGCCGCCACGCCAGACTACGTGCATTGGAACCCAGGTATGATCAACTTGATAAGATTTGCTTATTTATTTAAGTCACTGTTTGCATATCGTTCTTAACCTTTTGAATGCCAGAACATAAACGCAATCGCCCTCCGACGCCAAGCCACAAATTCGCCGCACTTTTTGTCAAAAATTTGTGACGTTTGGCGTACAGGGCACGCGCTTGCTTGTCATGTATACGTGACAATAGCGATCAAAAGGTTTAACATGTTGCGATGGAAATTTTGCTCGCGCCGATAGTGTAAAATGAATGTGTTCAAACTAATGACAATAGTCCCAAACAATGAAACACTAGACGCGCGCAGTTGCGTTTTGCATCTCGCACGGATTTACCTCAAAGTAGCTCACATCAAGCTTGGAGACTATTTCCCCCAATTCAATTACTTTTCTTTGTTCCAGAGAGCAGTCAAATATAACGCTCATGACAATATGAAGATGGGAAATAAATATGTTAACAGGACAGGATCGGACGCGCTGTGAAAGGGATTCCAAAGGAGATGTCGGACGATGTTATGATGATGTACCCTCAGCTGTTTAATTTAAGTTTTTGTTTTAACAAGTGCCATTTATTATTGTATTCTTTAATCTCATTTTGTTAACATTGTTTACTCGAATATGTTATGACGTTATAGCCCAACACGCACAGTCTGAATAAAAATAAAACGCATTCTTTTTACCAAGAATTTATTTAATATTAATAGTAGCTATCTTTTCAACATTCCCTTAATCCTTACGGTACACATATCACTCTCGTGCGAACGTTATCCATGTGGTTTGTACGTCCCGGTCCGGCTACTGACACGAAATACAGAATGCTAAATTATCTATTTTATAGACGAACATCGATATTACGTGAGTACAAGTTAAACGACTGTCGAAGACAATCACATCGTGTATGAGTTTAGGCGCATTCTAGGAGCTTAGCAGTGAAAGCGATTACTTTACATCCAATAACTATGAAATTTCTAGGCTCCCAAAATGTACTAAACATATTATAGATTATAAAAATTGCACAAATGAGCTACATTTATAAAAATAAAACCCTTGCACAATTGGCTTCTATGCTCATATCTTGTGTTTAGCGCACTAGAGAGCAGATCTCAAGTCCATTGCCTTATTTTAATCCTTATTCATGTACTTTATATACCCTCTTATTTACTCAGTACTATGGCATATATACAGATTTTCTACTGCCATCACATTGAAAGATTATGGGATAAACGATTTGTGTGAATACATAAATACACCATGATAAACGTTTAATTTTAAACTTATCACATGGATTATATATATTTTCCCTCGTATTATCTGAAGCAAACTATGTACATTACTGGTGGATAGTGACGGAAATAGATGCTACAATAATAATGGCCAAATCACGGAATAAACTGGATTCGATTAGCGTACCATTCAACTGTAAATATCAAGAATGAATTATTTGTTTCAACCTTTTGAACGCCACTGTCAGGTATAGGTGACAAGCAAGTGCGTGCCCTGTACGCCAAACGTCACAAATACGTGACAAAAAGTACGGTAAATTTGTGGCTTGGCGTCGGGGGCATGCCGATGCGTTTATGTTCTGGCGTTCAAAACGTTAAACTAATTGCAACCAGTTGCGCAGCGCCTGATAAGGGTTGTTTCCGTCATAATTATCACTGGAAGTACCTTTTACTGATAACAGTTTATAATGAGACCTGGTTTTGAGCCGCGACTTCTACATACAAGTTGCTCCACTTGCGCGTTTCGGACTGCTGTATCTGTGGCCGTTCAGTAAATTAGCTGACATTAAATCTTAACTAAAGGTACCGAAAACGAATGTGCATGATCACTGTGCTCATATCACTTGCACTACTAAACTAACAGCATGTGACTTCATATTGGACAATGGCGCATGCTGATAATGGTGTCTGTAAATGCTCGAGAACAGACATTGCGAGGAATTAGTGGCGAGATCCTCGGGATGAACATCTGTACACCTCTGGATGAAAACTAACGATAAATCGTGACATGCCGAAGTGAGTGCGGCTAAGTAAGGCATTCAGGCAACATGTCTCGATATGACCCCATGATTCCCATGTTAACTAACCCAAGCTGATAGAGCCTAGTCTATGGCTAATGAGAACATAATTCGCACGCATCCATGACACACAACACAACACTATAACCTAATTATTATACATCAATATAACAGTATTGTTCTTATAAAAGTTTTTTTTTTTAATTTTAACGCAGACTAATTACGAATCACAATGTCGATATTAAACCACAATAGTGCTAAGAAAAAAGTTAAGTGATCAGAAATGGTAGAATGCATCAATGTCAAGTGAACATTCATAAAATTAAAGCGATGCGTAAGTGCCACGCGTTACTTGTAAAATTAAAATGTGCCAAAAAATTAAAAAAAAACAATGATACTTTCAACAATTCATTAAAGAGAAAATCGGAAAATGTATGAGTTAAAAGGCAATATAATATGATCAAATTATGTCTCATACATTTTAATTTTAATCTCTGTTATGGGGCTTGAGGCTTCACTAAGGAAAATGTAATAAATGAAGCTTTGACTGGGAGCATGCATATGCATGAAATATGCGGCTATGTTTGAACAATAATTATGGACTCAGTAGGCAAACAACAAATGGATACTCTTTGCTTAGTGAAGCCACACCCTTAACGATTGTAGAAGAGGACATTGTATAGGCCTTCTGGAATATTAGTTAGTGACACGGCCTAATGTCAACAACGGGCGGTGTGGGCTAGGAGGTCTGGCTGGGCGCCTGGAACTTGGGCTGGATGATGGACGTCTTGCGCAGCGGCACGGTCTCGGGCGTGGGTATGGCGTCGCCGGTGGGCAGCTTGGCGGGCGCAGCCGGCGCCTTGAACGGCGCAGACAGGTTGCTTGGCCGCTGCTTCGCCATTTGGTAGTCGCCGGAATCGAAGAACTTTTGCTGTAATCGACATCAGCATTTCAGGGTTTGTTATGGCTATTAAGATGTCGCTAATGAGGGTAAATGGTCAATCTGATGAGACCGTCCATACATTTTATATATAGGTTAAATAAAAAGGATGGCATCAATGAGTTGAAACAGCTGTCATCAGTAAAACAAATTATTTAAAAAAATAATGGCTAAATGTGTTGCAAAGCGCAAAACTTGAGAATGGCTGGACCAACTCGGCATTTTTTTTAATATTTTGGTTGATATCTTAGGAAGGCTCTTATGAAGATAAAAATTGGTATGATAGCCGTAAAAAAACACTTATTTTATCCATACAAACTATTACTAGCCGTCACTGCCATAGACCAATAGCTTTTGACAGAACGACATCTGTCAGATCAGCTTGTGCTTTCATAAAAATGCCACAGATTGTTAATGATGATTTGTTTAACTAATGTTTTGCTGACCATTTCACAGTCACAAAGTGACTAATAAAAAGTGAACAATAGTAGCTGATATCTCTTATAACTTTCATCTGAATGGAATGAGTTTAATTATTTCAACTTGACTGGACCAGATATTAGAGATACTGACCCCCTTGGCTAGCCTCTTCTGCAGGAAAGCAGAGTGTCCCCCCGGTCCTCGCCCCAGCATTGCATTTGGGAACTTTGCCTTCAATTTTGCTTCTTCCAACTTCTCCAACTCTTTTGGCTGTAACAATATCAGTGAAGCAGTTTAGTTGGCAAGTTAAAACATTTAATTGTGCCCTTGGAATCCATATCGCTATATGGCTTCCAAGGGCGCACAATTACAATATCACATTGGACAGCTTCAATTTTTTTTTTCTGTGCTTCATATTTCACATTGAGAAATCTGTATGTTTATTGGAACATTGTATAAAAATCAGTTATTGATAGTGTTTTAATTTACATTACTAGTTTTTGCCCGCCACTCAGTAATCGCATATCCCGTTTTTTCCCGTATAGCCTAGCCCTTATATAGCCTTCTTCATGAATATGGCTATCACATACAAAATGAATTCTCCAAATCCAAATGGTAGTCCCAGAGATTAGTGAGTTCAAATCTACAAAAAAAATCTTCGGCTATATTAATATAGATTTATGCTTAATAACATTTATGTCTGATATGTTTTCGCAAAGCTGCACACAGAAGGCAGTTTTAAATAAACAGATCCCTATCTGTCTGTCCGTCTGTCACAACCAATATTTTCCGAATCTACAGGACTGATTCTGTTTGAAATTTCGTGCACATATTAACTTCTGTGACCCAAACACTAAAATAAGTAGTTATTCAAGAAATTAGACGAAAAATGACCATTGTCCCTTCCTTATCCACGAAACTACTGAGCCTAAAATTTTGCACAAAATGCAGATCATAGTTCTTTACAGGAAAACCTATAAGAAGAACATGTTACAAAAATGTTCAGAACCCTTTGCACACATATTTCAGTTCCAGAGTTATTTAATTTTGTATTATGATGATTCACTTTTTTTATTTTTATTATGACTAAAATTTTGTTGTGTGAGTTTATCTTTGCAAAACAGACCATATTGATTTTCGATATTTTTTTTGTTTCAAAGCAATTCCTGATAGATGGTGTTATGTTGTTTGTATTGTCACTCGGGAGCTTATGCTCCCGAGTGACAATTCTGTACAAGGTTTTGTACAGAATCAATAGAGGGTGGATTTATATCCACCCTCTATTGATTCTGTACAAAACCTCTGATATGGAATAGTTATTGTGACAGGTTTAAGGGATTAAAGGATAAAAGGAATGAAAAAAGTGAAAAACTTGCCAAGTGCCAATGTTCGATGGAAAGGAGTATGTTGGGAATAAAGCTCAGCAAATCATAAAAGCTCAGCGAAAATCACCTCAACAGAATTATGACAGAAATCCAAAGTTCCTGACATACTCATCCGAATCGACCATCTAAAATAGGGCTTGAAAATGTATAATAATGTTACAGTGCAGTGCAAAAAGTGGAGCCAACAGGGCACGTTGTGGTATCAAAGGGATGATGCAAGAGAACGGAAACAACCACTAAGATGATGGAAGCTGGCCCTGGGACCGAACTGGACAAGCGTCCCAGGAGACAGAGAACAATGGAAGCAGTTGGAGGAGGCCCATGTCAAGCGACACACCGAGCTACGAGAAATTTTATAAACCATAAGACCAAACAAAGAGGAACTAGCTCGGAACAAAAAAGGCTACATTATCATAATCATCAAGGATAAATAGCCACTGCAGAGGGTAAATAATGACCTATAAAGAACTAATCTGGATGGAGAGCGGTTTCAAGCAGGATAGTTGTTGATACTCAATTGGTATGCATTTTCTTCAAAATGATGATGATCTTAATTAATGTTATCAGCATGCTATCTTTTATGAAACAATACTTACATCCTTTGGAGGCTCAGGTTGGTCAGGTGAATCACTCATTTTGACAACTGCAAAAAGAAGGTACTCATATAATTATGATGGCACATATTGTATCTAGAACATACGCTAATCCGTTGAATTAACGGGTTATCAGAAATACATCTAACTTACTAGATTTAATATGACGATTCTTATAACGAACCCTCCAATTAAAAACAAAACGAGATAACAATTTGCTGAAATGTACACGGATCACTTTCAGTTAGGAACTTTGTGTAAACCTAAGCAACCAGTTTTCCTATTTATTTATTATATAGTACAAATAACATGTAAAACACATGGTTTACCGCAAAAACAATAAATTGATACGGTAATTCAATAACGTTCGGTCATAGGAAAGTTGTTTACCTTGATATTGATCTTCGAATCAACAGCTACGTCGTGATTACACAGACTCAATTTCAAATACAGTAATTACAATGAGAATTCACTGGCACAATCGATTATTAGATCAAAATTAACAACAAATCGCAAATTCTCGTGATTTTCGTAACGTAAAAATGGCGTTTTTTAAAAATGTTGCCACCAATAATTTAAAAAAGTAAGCATGGTAAACAAAGTATGTAAGGTCAAACAGTCGAGTTTTAGGCCAAGGGAAGAGGAGAGATAAAAAAGCATTTCCAAAAAAGAGTTATGAATGTGGATGGATAGAGATGCAGACGGAGAGAGAGACCCAAGAAAGGAAGAAACCATCCCTTTTATCTCATGTCAAGAGTGATATGAGATAAAAGGGAGTCAATAATATCCTGACCGTTGACAGAACAGAATTAAGAAAAATACGTGTTGCACCGACTCTGAGCAACATGGGAAAAGGGCAGCAAGACGATGATGAATTGATGATAACACGCCGACGCGACGGCTTATTCCACTTGTTTCCCCCTAGGCCCAAAGACAAAAAAGGGGCTCAAGTGCCTGTAGTAAGCGTTCGAACTTCTCTTTTTTGCTCACACTCGATCACGCACGGAGCGCCCTTTTAGTTGGCCAAAGACCAAAGGATGTGCTGATTGTTTTTGAACGAATTCTTGCCTGGCAGTGTCAAACGTCACACTGACAACAGCAACAACTTCATTTTGACATTTTGTTTGGATCAGTGGTCGCAATGGATTTGTTTATTTTTGTTTCATTTCATTTGTCATATTTTCGGCACTCGGTGCCTGTTTTGGCGCAATTTTTAAATTAAATACAATTTAGTATTTGCACATAAGTTGTTCTGTTATATTTGTATCTGTATGTTTTTGCGTGCAATAAAAAATTAGTATAAATAAAATTCAAAACAAAAATAAATATAAAACAAGAGGAGATGAATGGTTCCATCGTCAATAATAAATACATGTTCACAACTTTTTTTGTAATGAGCTTTTGGAAGTTAATCTAAACAAAAACATTAATTTTGTTGTTAGTCGCAACGAAAGTGGGAAAAGTGCAATTTTGTCTGCTGTAGTGGTAAGCTTAGGTGGAAGAGCATCTCCTCGAGCTCGCAAACCGAGAAAGTCATCTACGCTGTAAGTAACAAGTTTGTTCTTCTTCATGCTCTTATTACATAACTTGGAGTTGGTGCAAAATTCTGCTAACCACTATTCCGCTCCTTATGCAAACCTGTCCCCCCTCATCGAAGTACTACTGACACCTTCATTTAGTCTAAAGTTAAGAAAGTGTGTAAAGACCAGTAACCCTCACTTAACGTTTCTGTACCCATGTAACGGTCAGTCGTCTTAGGAGACCTACAATCCATATGAAATCTTGGTTTTCATATTTTTAAATGGATAGTTTTGGATAAAATGGGTACTGCATGGGCCAGCAAATTTTTCGCTTTGCTAGTGAGTGAATAGGCTCAACATATTGTCAAGGAATGGATCAGTCAGGCGGGATCTGTATGGTAAAAAATAACACTCATAGTTTAATGCTTAATGAAGTAGGTGGTATAGAGTAAATATAGCACTAATAATGTGCTAGGCTACAGGGCCACGCAGAACAGCTTGGAGGGCCACATGTGGCCTGCGAGCTGCAGGTTCAGTATAGCTGGTCTAGCTGGAAGGACTAAAAAATGTGTTAGTAAAAACACATAATCTAATTTACAAGCTTGTAAACTAAACATTTTTTTTTCTTCTTTGGCAACTGAGCCGATGACGACTTCTGCCAGTGTCAGTGGTGACGGCAGTGCGGTGAGGTGAGGCATCGAACTTTGCGCTTTGTGGTAGATCTACAGTGTTAGGTAGCTGAAAGGACTATACAATATTTGGTTAGTTACATAGAGTATTTTTTTAAATATATATATATCTATGTACAAATATATATATATATGTCGGAGTTGGTTATTATCAATTACAATAAAATTGTGGGTAGTTGACAAACTATGAAAACATCATTGTTTTGTTTTTCTTATTGTTAATTTAAGTAATTGTTACTATTAAATATTGTCTAGTAAATCAAAACATGATTTATAGAGTACTCTGTGTACACGCGAATAGATTTTTGGCAACTTATTTTGACGATTTACTTTGTCAAGGTGGAAGCGACAGGGTAGCCCGCGAAATTCAAATTTTCTTATGTTTTTTGCAATTTGCAAGTCAGTGTCAGGCTGTATGTGGAACAAAATATGATTATATTATATTATTATAATCGCGACCGTAACACTTATTTACAGAATTAAAATCATCAATACAACTCTCTAACTTCATATAACTCCAATGAATGATTATTTCATAAAAAAGTCTTTCAATCGAGTTATATGAATGATACAACCTGTATTGATGATTTTAATTATTATAACTCAGTAAAGCCATACTTGTTACGGTCGTCAATCGTATTTTTATCAACATACAACCTGACACTGACCTGCAAAATCCAAAAAAACGTATCTTGAATTTCGCCGTTCGCGGGCTACCCTGGCGCTTTCACCTTGTTTATTATTCTTGTACAATTTGATTAATTTACGATGTAAATCTTATAAGATTTAGCTCATTTTAGTGTTTCGTATCAAGTAAACACGTGACGTACTTCCGTACGCCAGCGGACAGAGTTGTCGGGAAGTGGGATAGGTATCGTTTTATAAAAGAGTGTGCAATCGGTCGGTGTGCGATTGAGTCTTGGTCTAGGTCTTGTCTTTGAACTCGACTCAAGAAAGAGCTGTCGGTTTACCTGGTACAGCACTGCTGTATATTCACATAGCTGTATTGGCTTGCTGATACACTACCTATGTATTTGGGTGGCTTTTGTCTCTGTACGAACTGTGATCGAAAAGGTCTGTTGGAATGACTGTATTTTTATAATTATCGTTTGTATTGTGTGTTTGTGTATTTTATAATGTAATAAAACCCTGTTATTGATTACACTGTCTCGTTTATTTCAATGAAATCGCCACTCCAAAACCTGACCATATACCGCTCTGGGCCATCCCCTGCTCTAATATACATATATATATATATATATATATATTTTTAAGTGGAAAGTAAAACAAATAAAAAATAATTATTACACACGTTACATTGTAATGTCGTGATCATTTAAAAATTTTGATAGGAGTTGGATAAGTTTAGGAGAGAAATTAGTCAAGAGAAAATGGAAGTTAGTAGGGAGAGGGATTCTAATTTTAGGAAGCATTTGGTACAATTCGAAGGACATGAACACACTACAGCAATGGCCGAGTCTCAGTCTACACAAGGACGAAACAGTTCTTTTTGATACTTTGCCACATTTAAAAAACCAGGATTTCCGCTGGATGTCAGGTTGGATACTGGTGCAATACGCTCCCTTTAATTTTGAGCTTACCTGCCACTCAGCAGACCACGAGTTCTGTAGCTTAAGTTTGGTGTCAGAGCGTAAGCCGTAGCTATGGACCATATACATAGTGCTTACGATCGACAGGGTTGGATGCAGCAAACTTAGCTAATGAGTCGGCGCACTCGTTGCGCTATCTAAATGGCTGGGTACCCAAACTATTTCAATGTTTAAATCGTTGTTAATGATAATGATTTTACAGTGGATTTTAGATTTTAAATGATTTTGAGCTTTTGCCTGGATGTTACTTCGAGAATTTGAAAAGATGACTGAATTTTGAATTTTATAGGATAAAATATAATTGATGGCTTCAAAGATACCGATGCATTTACCTGTAAACACTGAAGCTTCTGGAGGACATAGGTACCTATACCATATGTGGAAACAACTGTGCATCCCGTTGCCGATAATTTAGATACGTCCGTATAGAAGAAGTTCCAACCCTCCCAGTATCTCTTAATAGCCCGATCGAAGTCACCTTTTACGTCCTGGGAATTTTTGGAAATACCAAGTCCCAAAACGACCTTTGGCTTGAAATGGACCACCTCATATGCGGAAGAACAGACCGGAAGAGTAGGGTATTGACAAACAGGTGAAGAGAGTTGTTTAAGCTCATTAAGAGAGAGATAGATTTTCTCCAAAATGGTGAGTATGGGATGGGACGAGAGGGAAAAGACTTGACAAGAAAGGATCTGCTAAGTATTGTCTACGAAGGTAAAGGGGAGGCTCTGCACATTCAACCTGGAGGGCATTTATGGGAGAGGATTTCATGGCACCGATCACGATTCTAAGACATTTGGTCTGGACCGCATCTAGACTACGTAAGGCTTCTTTGTTATATGGCTCAATTAAGTAGCTACAGTGATGTTGTAGACCAGTTTTAAGGTATATGGGTGAGCACCCCACTAGACACCTGCCAATGCCTTTAGAACCGAGACTGAGCGCAGCCTCAGATCGTAGCTGCAGATCCTACATGAGCGAGGACAGATTTAAATTCTGTCAGAGTAAATGGTCTATCCAGAGGATCGTCTGATACCTGTGAGTTTGTTGAGACGCATTCATCTATACCGGGAACATAAGCCGGGGCCAGCTTTGATAAAAACTGCTTAACTAACTAACTGACCCAGCTCTTCAGACAGTATGCTCCCGGTCGGTGATTTCAAACTATTCCTATAGATACGCTTTCAATCTACGCCACACGACTGCAGCTGGCGTGGATGGACTCAATGGACTCCGGTCCAGACATGGGCTGGCAGTGATGTGTTATTTTTCAGTTTTTATTTATTAGTTATAATTTTATTATTGTAGTTGATAAGTTTTTTAGTTTTTAGTGTTCTGTGCGTTTTTTCCGGCAGAATAAATTGATTTTCTTTCTTTCTTTCTTCTTTCTATAATGTCCTCCAGGTTCATATCTGAGTTGAACTTCATTTCGGCCTCATTCCTTGCTCTGACCACAGCAGTACAATCCTTATCCCATCATGGCGGGGACGGATTTTTGCCCGAAGGCTGTTTTTTGGTACGGAAAATAATCGTCTGCTGTAGCGGATATGGTGTTGGAGAATAACGAAAAGCACTCGCGTGCAGTTTCGTCATTAATGGGAGGAAGGGAGGAGAAACGTAAATCTAAGATTTTTGAGTAAAGGTCCCAAGCTACTGAGTATAGGTTTATCAGGAATCGTTTTGGAAGGGATTTCAATCATGATGGGATAGTGATCACTAAATATAACCTCAGCCTTCACAGCAACAACATTGATGTTGTCATCTACAAAGGGTATAGGAACCGGGGAGAATGATACTTTGTTATTGATGGATAAAGCCCCGTATCCATCCTGATCTATCCTGTCGAACATCACTAAAACCTGGGATCCTGAAATTGCTTCCAGGACAGAGCCATGTCTCAGCATTGCTGCAGATCGATGGTCTGAATTTATTAATTAGATAGAGTAAGTCAGGTTTCCTGGAAGTAATACTCGTTCTACTGGAGAAAAATCAGGGGGCGGAGCATTGTCAATGTAATTCGCTATGGATGTCAATTTGTTGCCAACGTGGTCTGGTATTGATTGGCAGGGTTAGCTAGTACAGTAATAAGCATGTTTGAAATTATGTTTAGGAAGTTTTCTGGGGAGACTATGACTGTTTGCACTTTCCCGAGGGTAAGCGCAACCATTTTTGGACTGGAGAGAAAGAGTAGTTCTGAGTGAGGGCTTGGTGAGCCTGTTTATCATAACTAGGGGAGAGAGGGGCATGGGATTTTGGTTTGAATAAGACTGTTTTGCAGTATGATTTTTGGGTTTATGGAGATGCTCTGGGGGACTGAGCTGGACTGGGTGAGGATTTAGTTCTAGACACTTCAGCATATGATCTTGAAACTGGAGGGAATGCCTGGCTTGCTTCCACATAAGAAACAGATTGCTCAGTGTAAGTGTTTTTAAGTCCTTCTGCCGACCCAATTCAGGACAAGCCTTATCGGTGGCATTGTGGTTTCCGGAACAAGATACACAAAGAGCACATTCTGTGGGAACTTGGCATCCGTCACCTGGGTGGTCTTCACCACATTTGTAGCATCGGGGTTTCGATCTACAAACTGTACCTACGTATCGGCTGTGTGGCCATACCGATAACAATTAGAGCATTGTATAGTTGGGTAGGTACATAAATCTTTCACCCGAAAGGGCAGAACAAAAACAGTAAACACGATTAGGTAAAATTTGGCCAGCGAATGTCAGAATTACAGTTTGGGTGGGTTTCCATCTTGTTACGCCCAGAGATCTCACCTTTCGGTTCATTCTCCTAGCCTTAATCACCGGTCCACATCCAGTGGGAACCTTGATACTTTCAATAATTTGGTCCTCTGTCCATTCAATAGGAACATCCCTGACGAGCCCTATGCGAGTAACATTGAATTGTGGAACTGTTGCAACAAAATATTGTTGAGCCAAAATCGGACTAATTAAAAAGCTATTTGCGTCCTGGTGAGACATAATTAAAATCGACTGATAGCCTTTTTTTTCCACACGTTTGACACTTCCCAGAACGACGTTGTTGATATAGTTCTGACTTAAAAACATTCCAAACTTAATTGGGTGTAAAACGGTACCGGAGGTCTGGCCGTTTTTTCAGAGACACGTGTACAACAAATGGCGGGTTATCCCTCAAGGTGTAAGAGTGTCTGCCGATTGTTTTTTTAGGTTGCTTAGGAGGGTTGATTGGGGTAGCCGGGGGAGAAGCAGCGGATGTTTTTCTATGTACCGATTCGGAGTCCATTGCAGTTTCGGGCGGGTTGTCGTCGGGAAGGGAAATTGTTAAAAAAAGAGTAAAATCAAAGGGATCGGGAGGGTCTAGGGGTTTTTTGTTATCCATGATGGATAACGAGTAAAATATTTAAAATGAACTTAAATGTACGTTACACTTAAAACAAACCTTACGATACAACACAAACACAATGAATTATCTCGATTGAAGTTCACACTGATAAAATTCACTTGAATCGTAAAAATTCGCAACACAAACATTAGCTCGTGATTAACCTGCACCGCTACCAACGAAAGGGTTCAGTAACGTTTCACCAAAACACCATTGACAAATTTTTAGGGTACAACCAACGTTTCGTATACTACACTGGTCATCACGAAAATCGGCCCACCCTGTTTTTGCACTATTAGGTACTTGTTATGGGTTCATAAATAACAGGTTTCGAACTGTTCTATTTATTTCTAGGGTCAGATAAGATGTTTGACATATGGGTACCATAAATCTTAGTGCATTTGAGGGTACTTATAACAATTTTTTTATCATAAACTGTTCTTAGTGCGATTTTGCTTGTTTATGTAGAGACACAGTTGAGCTTTATTTCTCTGCTGGAACAAAGTTTAAAACGGTGAATTTGTTAATTACGATAATTTTACGGACTAACACTGTATTTTTGATCGATTTTGTTTGAAAATTATGGATACTACTGAAGCTGAGGCTGCTCAAGTTGTGGTCCTACTGCAACAAGGCTAAAGTCAACGTGTTGTGGCCCGCAGTTTAAATCTGAGCCGATCAGCGGTTCGGCGAGTATACCAAAGGTTTCTGGAGACTGGCGAGTATTGGAGAAGACCAGGCAAACAAAGGGACACAAATGAGAGAGATGATCGATTTATAGTGACATCAGCTCTCAGAAATTGTCACCTTTCCGGTGTTGACCTTCAGCGACGCTCACGTGAAGTGCGCGGGGTGGCAATAAGTGACAGTACTGTGAGACGGAGACTTCGTGAACAGAATTTAAGACCACATAAGCCAGCAACTGGACCACAACTGACCACAGCTCATCGACAAGTGAGACTTCAATTTGCGCGGAATCACCTCAACTGGACTATAGACCAATGGGCATCAGTTCTCTTCTCTGATGAGAGCCGCATGACTTTATACGGTTCTGATGGGCGTCGCAATGTCATGAGACGACCAGGAGAGCGTTATGCCCAGTGCTGTATACAAGAAACCGTCAGTTACGGTGGAGGCTCGGTAATGTTTTGGGGTGGTATTTCTTTGACTGGGCGCACCGAGCTTGTTTTTATCAGCAGGGGTGCTCTAACTTCTGCACGTTACATAACGGAGATCCTGGAAGATCATGTGATGCCTTATGCTGGTTATATCGGAGAAGAATTTGAGTTAATGTACGATAATGCACGGCCACACGTAGCGCACATTGTCACTCAGTACTTAAATGATGTCGGCATTAGGGTTATGCGGTGGCCAGCCAGAAGTCCGGATCTCAATCCCATAGAGCACATGTGGGACACGCTAAAACAGAAGGTGAGACCTAGAGATGTGGTGGGGGCTGGCCCCACAACCTTAGGAGATCTGGAAACGGCTAAGGAAGAATGGGACCGAATTCCTCAAAATTTTAACGGTCCCTACCGTTAAAATTTTAATCAGATCCCTAACACGGCGAATGCAGGCTGTCATAAAAGGCAAGAGGAGGAAATACAGAATATTAAAGTGAAAGATTTATCCCCATAAGTTTTAAGAATTAAAAATTACAGTGACTTGAAAACCAGTGTCAAAAATCGGGTAAAAATTATCGATTTTAATTTTATTGCTGAAATTGTTAAGTTTCATCTTGTTATTAGTTATGCGTAAATTTTAAAAATAAACAAAATTAATCAAAACAAAACAGTTGTAAGACAATTATTTCATTCAAAATTAAAAAAAGTGGGAATATCGAAAAACATTCGGGACCGGGTGGGTCGATTTTTGTGATGACCAGTGTATATATATACTATTTGATATACGTTTCGTATATATATTAAATATTTTATTTTATAAACACTCGCTTTACAAACATTTATTTGGCAAATGTTTCGGATGATATTTAAGTAGTTTCCGAGATTCCATTTCGTTTAATCAGTACTTGAATGAATGAGTGACCTTTCGCTTTTATATAAAACTAAAATACTTACGAAGAGTTTTGAATAATTTGTCATTTGATTTTTTTTTTTTGCAAAATTAACAAAGTTAAAATTGAGCACATTCTATTAAAATATTATTTGCTAGAGGACGACGTGCACCGTCACGTAGTGACATCTACTGATCAACCACGCGCTCGGCAACACGAGTCGACAGTTTGCGTTTCTCACGCCGCAGGACACCTTCACAGTTTCCGCCGAACCAAAGATTAGCATACATAGGTGAGTAAAACAGCAATTTAAATTTTTGACAAGTCTTAGTTTATTTAAAACCGCCAGTCAATGGCGGACTAACCGGGGGCGGAAGCGGCGGCCCGTGCCTGGGGGCCTCCAAACGCCTCCATGTTCCCTTTGATTAGTGAAATCCTAAAAAAGGCTTTAAAATATGCTTAGTAGCTATCTAAGAAGTGGTTTGTAGTTAGGAGCTCCCATACAGATAAAATACGAATAAATACAGGCACCGCGGTAGTGGGGTGCCAATTGACACCCTCTTTTTTTAGGATGGGAAATCATTAAATGACTCCTTCCGCTCTGAGTCGAGCGAAAGGGAGTGTCAGACTCTTACTGACTAAACCCATCCGTGTTCCTCCAAAATTTTGCGTTCCAGGGTCGCGGTGACACTTTCGAACAAATTCTGCAACCCTAGCAGGAAATGCCGGCCCT